>CM069923.1:15555193-15736967 GCA_036172225.1 Cryptocoryne crispatula var. balansae | reverse complement strand
TTTTCAAGAATCAAAACAATTCCCGAGGTTCCCACAAGTACCAAAATTTTGGACAACATATTTACGGACAACATGACCACGTTAATCGACCAGATGGTTATATAATCCCAAATTCTAAATTAAAAATGCCAAGTCCAAGAAATCTGAAAATTGAAAACTTCAAATCCCTAAACTGAAAATCAAAATTTGGATCTTTTCAAATTGGAATCCAAAGCCAATTTCACTCTAAAATAAAGTGTATATGCCCAAATCATTCCCAAATGAAATGCACCAAGCCAAAAAAATAAATCAGAAATCCAATTATTTTTAAAAACAAAATTCAGTAAATAAGGAATCTATAAGAAATGGAGGAATTCTAAAAATATAATGTATATTTAATATAAAATAATGTTATCATCTCAATGTTTGATTTGCAATTTTCAGGTTCGGACTTTATTTGATGTTTTTTTGATGAATTTTATTTTTAATTTATCTTGGGTTAAGATTTTATTCAGAGGACTTTAATTGCAAGTCGGATGGTTCTATAACCCAATGTTTATGCAACGTATAAAATTGAAGGAAAAGATGGAAACAAACACATGTCAAACAAAGACTTTAATTGAGATGTGTTTTCTTTAGTTTTGTTGTTTTAGTCAAGACTTGATGTCTTTTAACTTTTAGGTTTGTTTTAAGTTTTAGTTTCTTTTATGTTTGGCTTAATGTCTTTTCAATTTGAGATGTTTTTGTTTTCATCTTATTTAACTTGTTGTCTTTCAGATGTGTTGTATTTTTGAGAGGTTTCAATTTGGATTTGGGATTTAGTGAAATTTTAGATTTTGAAACTTTCAGATTTTAGATTTTTGGATCCGAGAACGAGATTTGTCAAGGTTTGGATTGCATTGGTTCAAGTTTGTCATTTGAAGAAATTCGATTAGGCTTCAGATTTTTGATACTTGTTTTAATTTCAGGTTTAGACTTTTTTTTATTCAGCACTCCAATTTTCATATTTATGATTTTCTTTGAACTGAGGTTTTGCATTCAAGGATTTTGACATAGAAATTTTCAAATTTCCAATTTTCAAATGTTTTACAGTTTTGAGATTTGGAATTTGGAAATTTGAAATTTCAAGTGTTTGATTAATTGATTAAGACATGATGTTTTCTTTTGGATTCCTTTGATTTATAGATTTCGAGACTTGATGTTTAATTTGAGAATTCTTTGATCAATATTCAGAAACCTGAATATTGACAAATCGGACAATCTAAAAACAAAAAAATCAAAAAAACAAACGTAGAATATTTGATATCTAAAAAATCTAGAAGGTTCAAAATGCCGAAAATCTAACCATTCAGAAAACTCAAAAATGAAAGTTCAAACCACATACTTTAAAATAAAAAACTAAAATTAAAAAGAAGCCAAATCTAAAACTTCAGCAAAGAGATGAAAAATGTCAAACCTAAGAAACTCAAAATCCGCAAGTAACCAAATTTAAAAGTTAGAAACATAAGAAGCCAAATCCAGAAGTTGGCAATTCACATTGCAAACAGAAAAATCAAATCATAAATTTATAAAATACCAAATCACAAACTTCTCAGATCTGAAATAAAAAATTATAGAATATCAAAACTCAAATTCGTAAAATCCATATCCCAAAAATAACAAAACTCCAATTAACTATATTATAAAACATCCTAAGGTAACCGATGAAAGACTATATTACAAAACAAGCTCAAATCCAAATTTGAATCCCACTACAATTTGTATGCTATGTCCTATTCCAATAGGAATCTCACTCCAATTAGGATTCCATACAAAGTTGATAAGTAACAAGACTTAGCATCTGTTTGGCCAAACCAAACAGCCCCCGGGCAAGTTTAGCTTGATGGCTAAGGTTTGGTCTCATATAGCTTGGTCATCTCATGTTCAAATACCCAACTAAGGCAATCGAATCAGCCCCTAGGCAAGTTGATCTTGCTAGCTGGAATCCAACAAAACCAGGGTCATACTCAACTTAAAACCTACATATACAGCTAACTGTTTAACCACATATGAACCTCCTATCATGCCACACAGTTAGATTCATTGGAATTTGAAGGGCAAGCCATGTTGGGACCTGTTTTGATCCCCTGTTCAAAGCAGAAAATTATAGTTGGACTAAACATTCAAGAGGAGAGTAAAAAGAAGGGCAGGACACGAGATTATGTAGCAGATGACAGCTGGAAGACCCCAATTGTCACGCCCCGGATTTCCTAACCTACGCAGCGGAATAAATCCGGAGACGGGACCGGGGAATTAACCCCAAAACTACGTCGGTTTGAAAAAATAAAGAATAACAGGTCCCAGATAATAAAATAAAAGATTCAATCCAAATATATACCATACCTTGATTTCAATAAACCAAATTCTCTAAACCTCTTCTGCACTAATCCTGATCCACTACGCTTCTGCTGCGCTACTCTGATTACCTGAAAAATGTTAAACGATTTGGAATGAGTCACACGGACTCAGTAGGACTTATACCCAACTTTCCTATTATATTAATCAACCTACATGGTAGTAATAAATGATAAAATCAACACAAATCAGATTATATCATAATCACTAAACTAATTATCAAGATTATATTACTTAATTGGGTCATTTCCAAAATCAATTAACCGAATGAGACTGACTCTACATGAACCAAACTAACTATACTAAACCAACTGATCTACTCTACATGTCCATGCAACCTGGACCTACATGTATTTATTTCTTTCCATCTGTCTGAGTAGATCATATGCTCCACTTGCGTAACTCCACTCCGGCTCTAAATATATATAGAAGTACCATATAGTAATGCTAAATCCCATAGTACATCTAGGCAGGGGCGTACTTAGGATAAACCGCGGTATCCGGGATCGAAGGATGCACCGGATTGATCTAATCTCCGCTGCCCACGGGCCACTAACATAGGCCAGAGGAGTAAATATTATATCACGTGCATCATAGCATCAATAATATTTCACAAGTAAAAGCCATATAATTACTCAGACATCATAAATTCATCAGAACAAATAACCGTAATTCTTGAATCACATTTGCCATTTCACCGAACCAGACATACATAATATCAAGTCATGCAGAACAATTCCTTCATTCACATTTCAATGCAACAAACCCAATTCGGAACAATATGCAATCATGCACATAATTCAATTATACTGTAATTCATGCAATTGACCCAATCAGAAATATGCAACACGGATAGATATGCTAAATTTGAATTGATCATGATTTTATAATAATCCACAAAATAATCCACATGGCATATTTATTAAGCTATTAACATTAATTAATTATATTCCATAATTATCAAACGATTCCAAAATCATTTCAATTAGCTTTTAATAAAACAAATTGTTCATAAATCGGATATGAATATGATTATAAGACGTCATAATTTCTATTTTCTTTAATACAAACAATGTAATTAACTATTACATTATTTAACTAATTTATATGATCACTAAACCATAATTAATCACATTTATGACTAACTAATCCAATTCATGAAAATGAATGCAACTACACATGAATGACATGTTTGGCATTTAAATAATCACATGCAGACAATTAAGTAAGTAAACTACCATTTATCACTAATTTCTAACTATTTATCTAATAAACACATTTTAACATTTTAATTAAAATATCGAGATGCTATGGAAAGTTGGGATGCCTACCTCGAAGAGATCGGTAAATTCCCACGTCAAAGAACCCAAGCCAGATTAGTCACGAGGCGACCGAGGCAATGGTGATACCCAATTGTCCTCCAATCCTAAAAGCATTAAAAATCATAACTAGATTAATTACAATACTCAAATTGATTAATAAAATAATTTAGAGAGAGAGAAACAGGAGAGAGAGAAAGAGGAGAGGAAGAGAGAGAGCAAGGGAGAGCGCTGACGAGGTGGAGAGAGAGAGAGAGAGAGAGAGAGAGTAGAGAGAGAGAGAGAGAGAATGGTGTGGGAGAGAGAGGGCGTAGGGGGAGGAGAGAGAAGTGACGGGAGAGAGAGAGAGAGAGAGCGCACGGGGGGGGGGGGGGGGGAGGGAGGAGAGAGGAAGGAGGGTGGCGTTTGCGCCGCCCCATCCGGCGGCGTAGCCGCATGCGCCGGGTGGCGCGGCGGCCCCGGATGCCCACGCGGGCACGCGCGCGGGAAGAGCCGCGCGGGCGCGGCAAAATCGAATGGGGGGGGAGGAAGAGAAGGGAGAGAGAGAGCCCGAGAGCGGGGGAGGGAAGAGAGAGAGAGGGCGGGAGAGTGCGGCGGAGGGGGGGTGCGAGCGGGAGAGAGAAGAGCAGCGTCGGCCGCAACGAGGAAAGAAGAAGGAGAAGAAGAAGAGGGAGAAGGGCATCGGCGACGAGGGCATCGGCGACGGGGGCATCGGCGTCGACGACGGCAGCGCCCGCGGTGGCGACCGCGGCAGCGGTGATGGAGGGATGAGGACAGAGAAAGAAGGAGAAGGAAAACAGGGGCGACGGCAGTGGAGGCGTCGGCGTCGGCGACGGCAGGAGATGGGGAGAACAGCGGCGCCGGCTGCGCTCGCGGCGGAAACCATGGCGGCCGCGACGACGGAAGAAGAAGAAGAAGAAGAAGAAGAAGAGGAAGAGGACGCCGGACCAGGGAGACAAGGGCGACGACGGCGGTGGCAGACAGAGAGAGGGATGTGCTCGCGCAGCAGCGGTGAAGTGGGACAGCGATTTAGGTGACGACGAAGGCAACGGTGGGAAGGTGAGGCGGTGTCGACGAGGGCAACGACGGCGGCGACCATGCCGGAGGGAAAGACGAAGAAGGAGAAGAGGAGGGAGGAGGGGCGGACGAACCGTGCGGGAGGCGCAGCGTCATCCGCTGGGTGGAAAGAAAAAGCAGAGAGAGAGAGAGATGGGAGCGCGGCGACGACCGTGCGGTGGCGACGGCCACGGGGCGGGGAAGAAGAAGAAGAAGAGGAGGAGGGGGCTGGGTGTGCACGGTGAGCGCGGGAGGAAGAAGCCGTGCAGGCGGCAAGGCATGGCGGTGGAGGGAGAAGATTCTGGAGGAGGGGGGGGGAGGGAGGAGAGGGGAAGCACGGAGGGGGTGGAAGCGGGAGGCGGTGGGATTTTTTTATGTTTTTTTTTTTTTCCCCTGACCGGATATTACATTCTTCCCTCCTCAGAAAAATTTCGTCCTCGAAATTTCAAAATATCATTTCGAAAACACTAGTATTCCTCATCCACCGATACCATCCATTTCTGCAATCTTTGTTGTTTAACAATAACTTCTCATATTCAGATTAATCATCCAATCATGACACATTAATAAGATCCAATTTCATATCATTCATGATCTAAGAAAATCTTTCATATCATATGAACAGCTTTCTAGAATCACATATGTCATCAAATTCTATTATTCTCACATAGGCTAAACGAACTACTCTAATTTTTCTCATATCTGTCATAAAATCTTTCCAAAATTCAACAATAGCTTATTTTTCTATCCACATATCTTGACAATCCAACTTACTTATAAATTATTTTTACCATACAAACATATAACACTATGATATGATCAGTAATCCAAATTATTGACATTTTATATCTAAATATTTTGTAGATCACTGCAATATAGATCCATTATCCTCTTCAATGGTATTTAATAATCCCAAGGTCTCCACATAGATCAAATCTAATAATCTCGTCCAAAGTTGACAAGTCGATCCTTATTTATCATAAATTTTCAAATATACTAGATCTAAAGATTCAATTCCATAACATACCTACCTAATGCTATCAACAACACAATCTAATTATCTAACTACTAATCTAATAACTGTGATCCAATATCAATAATTCACTTATCCAACCAATATCTTATATATAGATTGATATACCCAATCACCATTACTCTAAGTAACAAGATCCACTACATATGAAAACATTTCTTTATAAGATCATAAATGATGATTATCTAATCCACAATAAAAGGATAAAAATTTCTTAACTATTCCTCATTCATTCTCGAAAATCATTTCTAATAAAATGCAGTCTAACCGATTCATCTAATACAATTAATTATACTCTGAAAATCCTTCATCCATCCTCTACTCAAGTCTAGTTAATTGTCTATCCTCCAACATCTTATATATTCTCATCCTCAATATCAAAAGATTGACAATTCTACGATCATGTCTATAATTTCATAATCTATTCCAAAATTTATATTGGTAATTCATTCTCTAAATCTGATACCTTCTCATTCCTTCCTTAAAGCAAATTTATATTTTAGATTCCATTCACTTCCACACAACTAACAAAATAAATCTCAACTATCCTAATATCATCTTTTAATTTGAGAGATCATAACGAATAAACTAAGGTCTAATCCTCACATAAGATCAACTTATGCTTAGACACAACATATAGCTACAATCATCTAATGTCAGGATTTGGCTAAATTACGTAAACAAGAGACAAATGAGTTCAAAATCGGATAATGAAGGTAAACGATCATGATCGGGAAACTATAAGTATAATTCAAAACTAGTTGCTTATACCCTAATGCACATAACTATCATCATACTCAAACCATCTCTAATTTTTATGATAAATCAACTAAATATCTCATCTTCAAATCTTGCATCATAATCCATACTTTGAAATCTCATATTAATAATCTCATTCTCATATCCAGTTTCTTTTCCATTAAACTATAGAATCAAGTAATTAATACTACAATTATCATTTCACTTTATATCTAAGGAACATCCAATTCCAAATTTTGATTAACATACGATAAATCAGATTCCTTCCAAATAACATATAATGATAAATCAGATTCAATCTCATATACACAAAATGATTCACTCTAATTATTTCACATAAGCTATCCAATTAGATTTTCCAAAGATTCATCAATCAATCCATCTTTCTAATCCTATGATATCATCATAATTCTATTTGTACTTATTAAACTCACCAACCACTTAAAATACTAAACATGTTAAATCTGAAAATTCATCATCAAACATACAGTGATCTAATAATATTCAACCATCACATATCAAAGATTTCACAATCCAATATACATATATAATTCAAGGAACTTATCTCAAAGTTAGTAAAAATAATTCTTCATCAAATTAAACTAAAAGATTGACCAATTCTTAAAATTGGTTATCACATATTAATTATTCAATTTGAATATCTAATGATCCGATTACCATCTAATGTTTGAAATCAAATGAATCCAAATTGATAATCTTATTCTATAAACAATAATCCAAACTTCAAGATCAATAATTGGATCATCATAAATGATATCATTAATTCTTCAATGTAGTCCTCCAATAATCTTAAAATCAAATCTCTATGCCATCTCATATTCTTAATCTAGTAGAGAATCTCAATTATTTCCATATATGTCGTCAAAAGAAATACCTTGAATTTTATCTTGTGTCGAAATCTTGATTTATCCCTCTTCCCTCTATTTATCCAATCATCAATTCTCTATGCACATATAACTATTTATCTTCTCTCTCATATTTATCATACTTCCAGTATTTATCCAACTACTAGCCTCATAAATTAACTTCACCTATCATCTAACTATCCATCCACATCAAATTTGTTCATCGTAAACACCTACTCTCTTAATAGAATTATATCTCTCTAACTCAGATCAACTTAATACATTATCCTTAATCCGGACCACTAGATATCATCTAAATCCAATAATCTTTAATCTTCCTACAAAATCCAAACTGATGTAAAATTGATCAAGATCTAATATCAATATCAGTATCCCTAGCAATTAAAAAAATTTCAACCTCAAACATATAATTCCAATCTTCGTTCATGTCTAAGATCATCAATTCCCAAAAGGACTGATTTTGATTCATCCAAACCGACATCCTCTACCCAGGCAGGTCAAAATAGACCTTCCGATTGGGTTATTGCTCTGATATCAACCTGTCACGCCCCGGATTTCCTAACCTGCGCAGCGGAATAAATCCGGAGACGGGACCGGGGAATTAACCCCAAAACTACGTCGGTTTGAAAAAAATAAAGAATAACAGGTCCCAGATAATAAAATAAAAGATTCAATCCAAATATATACCATACCTTGATTTCAATAAACCAAATTCTCTAAACCTCTTCTGCACTAATCCTGATCCACTACGCTTCTGCTGCGCTACTCTGATTACCTGAAAAATGTTAAACGATTTGGAATGAGTCACACGGACTCAGTAGGACTTATACCCAACTTTCCTATTATATTAATCAACCTACATGGTAGTAATAAATGATAAAATCAACACAAATCAGATTATATCATAATCACTAAACTAATTATCAAGATTATATTACTTAATTGGGTCATTTCCAAAATCAATTAACCGAATGAGCCTGACTCTACATGAACCAAACTAACTATACTAAACCAACTGATCTACTCTACATGTCCATGCAACCTGGACCTACATGTATTTATTTCTTTCCATCTGTCTGAGTAGATCATATGCTCCACTTGGCAGAACTCCACTCCAGCTCTAAATATATATAGAAGTACCATATAGTAATGCTAAATCCCATAGTACATCTAGGCAGGGGCGTACTTAGGATAAACCGCGGTATCCGGGATCGAAGGATGCACCGGATTGATCTAATCTCTGCTGCCCACGGGCCACTAACATAGGCCAGAGGAGTAAATATTATATCACGTGCATCATATCATCAATAATATTTCACAAGTAAAAGCCATATAATTACTCAGACATCATAAATTCATCAGAACAAATAACCAGAATTACTGAATCACATTTGCCATTTCACTGAGCCAGATATACATAATATCAAGTCATGCAGAACAATTCCTTCATTCACATTTCAATGCAACAAACCCAATTCGGAACAATATGCAATCATGCACATAATTCAATTATACTGTAATTCATGCAATTGACCCAATCAAAAATATGCAACACGGATAGATATGCTAAATTTGAATTGATCATGATTTTATAATAATCCACAAAATAATCCACATGGCATATTTATTAAGCTATTAACATTAATTAATTATATTCCATAATTATCAAACGATTCCAAAATCATTTCAATTAGCTTTTAATAAAACAAATTGTTCATAAATCGGATATGAATATGATTATAAGATGTCATAATTTCTATTTTTTTTAATACAAACAATGTAATTAACTATTACATTATTTAACTAATTTATATGATCACTAAACCATAATTAATCACATTTATGACTAACTAATCCAATTCATGAAAATGAATGCAACTACACATGAATGACATGTTTGGCATTTAAATAATCACATGCAGACAATTAAGTAAGTAAACTACCATTTATCACTAATTTCTAACTATTTATCTAATAAACACATTTTAACATTTTAATTAAAATATCGAGATGCTATGGAAAGTTGGGATGCCTACCTCGAAGAGATCGGTAAATTCCCACGTCCAAGAACCCAAGCCAGATTAGTCACGAGGCGACCGAGGCAATGGTGATACCCAATTGTCCTCCAATCCTAAAAGCATTAAAAATGATAACTAGATTAATTACAATACTCAAATTGATTAATAAAATAATTTAGAGAGATAGAAACAGGAGAGAGAGAAAGAGGAGAGGAAGAGAGAGAGCAAGGGAGAGCGCTGACGAGGTGGAGAGAGAGAGAGAGAGAGAGAGAGAGAGAGAGAGTAGAGAGAGAGAGAATGGTGTGGGAGAGAGAGGGCGTAGGGGGAGGAGAGAGAAGTGACGGGAGAGAAAGAGAGAGAGAGAGAGAGAGCACACGGGGGGGAGGGAGGAGAGAGGAAGGAGGGTGGCGTTTGCGCCGCCCCATCCGGCGGCGTAGCCGCATGCGCCGGGTGGCGCAGCGGCCCCGGATGCCCACGCGGGCACGCGCGCGGAAGAGCCGCGCAGGCGCGCGGCAAAATCGAGAATGGGGGGGAGGAAGAGAAGGGAGAGAGGGAACCCGAGAGCGGGGGAGGGAAGAGAGAGAGAGGGCGGGAGAGCGCGGCGGAGGAGGGGGGCGAGCGGGAGAGAGAAGAGCGGCGTCGGCCGCAACGAGGAAAGAAGAAGGAGAAGAAGAAGAGGGAGAAGGGCATCGGCGACGGGGGCATCGGCGTCGACGACGGCAGCGCCCGCGGCGGCGACCGCGGAAGCGGTGATGGCAGGACGAGGACAGAGAAAGAAGGAGAAGGAAAACAGGGGCGACGGCGGTGGAGGCGTCGGCGTCGGCGACGGCGACGGCGACGGCAGGAGATGGGGAGAACAGCGGCGCCGGCTGCTCTCGCGGCGGCAACCATGGCGGCCGCGACGACGGAAGAAGAAGAAGAAGAAGAAGAAGAAGAAGAAGAAGAAGAAGAAGAGGAAGAGGACGCCGGACCAGGGAGACAAGGGCGACGACGGCGGTGGCAGACAGAGAGAGGGGTGTGCTCGCGTGGCAGCGGTGAAGTGGGACAGCGATTCAGGTGACGACGAAGGCAACGGTGGGAAGGTGAGGCGGTGTCGACGAGGGCGACGACGGCGGCGACCATGCCGGAGGGAAAGACGAAGAAGGAGAAGAGGAGGGAGGAGGGGCGGACGAACCATGCGGGAGGCACGGCGTCACCCGCTGGGCGGAAAGAAAAAGCAAAGAGAGAGAGATGGGAGCGCGGCGACGACCGTGCGGTGGCGACGGCCACGGGGCAGGGAAGAAGAAGAAGAAGAGGAGGAGGGGGCCGGGTGTGCACGGTGAGCGCGGGAGGAAGAAGCCGCGCAGGCGGCAAGGCATGGCGGTGGAGGGAGAAGATTCGGAGGAGGGGAGGGAGGGAGGAGAGGGAAGCACGGAGGGGGTGGAAGCGGGAGGCAGTGGGATTTTTTTATGTTTTTTTTATGTTTTTTTTTCCTGACCGGATATTACACCAATCAATGGGGTGGCAGATTTTAACAAAGGCTTGTGGGCCTAAATGAGCAATGACTTGGCACTCAATAGCCACAAGGAACATGTAATTAACAAAAAAGAACAATGATCTTAAGGATGGTACACATGAATTGAACCTTTGTAAATGAGGAGAGCATTAATGTCATACCATTCTACCTTTTGAATTCTAAGAATGGTACACATCGGCCAAAGCTTTGTAAAGGATCAGAGCCCTAATGTCATCCCACTTTATCCCCATATGTCTATCAAAAACAGGGTTGGTTTCTTGTAAAAACTCCAGGGATAGTCTTAAAGACCCTATCAAAGGATGTAGAGGACATAGTCCCAAATCAATTCCAGGGTAGCCTCTAATGCCTACTAAAGATCATAGATGACTTATTACCAAATTTATTCAATGATATATTTCTTAATATATATTGAAGTCTACGGGAATTTTAATCCTAATTCATGGGATTTTCTGTTTGAGATTAAGATTTGACATTTTTCCAAATTGCATAGGTTTGAGCACATGCATAAACATTTAAGTTTTAAAGCTGTCAAACATGAAATTTGTTATTGTGTAAATTTCATGTAAAAACTTAAAATTATACAATCTAAAACTTTTGAAGTCCATATCTTAAATCCTCAAAGAAAGTAAAGACTTCTCAAATCATACAAGCAAATGTAAATCAAGAATTTAAATCTAAAAGCAAAGTGTTAAGAATCAATCTAAAATGCTTTGAATCAAAAGACATATACCAACCTTTAAATCTGAAACTTCAAGCTTTTTCCAAACAATTACACTTTAACACCTGAGTCACATAAATTGTCAATAAAGAGAATAAAATGAATAAAATCTGAAAGTGGATAAAACATAGATCAAAAATTCAGCAAGTTCTACAAAATTTACAAAATACTGAAATCTGAAAATTTAAAAAATCAGGAGAAAACTGCAAATCTTAACCTCTTTGGTAAGTTTTGGGCCAAATGGGCCTCACTGCCACCTTGGATTTTCTCCATTTAGATAGCTTTTCTGCATGAACATCTAATTGCTAGTGCAATTTACTGAGCATTCGAGCATCTTCCTAATTTTCTGCTCAGTCCTAGGTGTTTGGTTTTCAAATTCTGAAGTCTGAACTTTTTTTCTGGACGTCTGGATCTTCTAGCATGAAAATCTAATTGCTAGTGCAATTTACTGAGCATCCGAGCATCTTCCTAATTTTCTGCTCGGTCCTAGGTGTTTGGTTTTCAAATTCTGAAGTCTGAACTCTTTTTCTGGACGTCTAGATCTTCTAGCATACTGAATGTGTACCGACAAATTCTGAACTATGAGCTGTTTACTTCTTCTGGGTACTCTGTTGCCTCTACAGTGCTGGCTCATCATATTCCAGGTTATCTGACGGTACTAAACCAGGAATCCTCTGGTTTTTACGGTTACTGGACATATGTCGAGATAGGTTCCAGATTATGGGGGATTTGAGGTTCCGATTAGGAGGTTTGGTATTTAGGGACTGTCAAAAATCCTGCGAATGGGGATTTGATGACCTGTCATAGGAGACTGATTCAGGGGTACAAAGAGAGGGTATTTATGGACAGATTTTAAGTGAATGTCACACAGTTTTTGAAGAGTCTATGCATAGCCTGGAGAGTTTAGGTAAGAGGCATGGGGTATACATGCTTGAGGATGCTTGAAAACCCAAATAAAATTGATCAAGAAGGAAAGTCCTTTGACTGCCTGGATTTGATTAGATTAACACCGTTATCCAAGAACATAGAATGTCCTAGGGAGAAAGTAATGTATGTTTACCCATCAATGTATAACTAATCACTTTCGTGAAGAGAAGACATACTTGAAAGCATGAAATAAGGTGCTGAAAGCAAACAGATACCACTAACCAGAAGAAAGAATGGTTTGGCGATTATTGTCTGCATGAGATTTTTCTCTTAAATGTTAGGAAGAGTATAATTAGTGTATAGGTACTTAATTAGAACTTTAACCTCTGTTAAGCATAAAATACAAAAAATTATGAGTTCTAACTTCTAATTCATACTCTTGATTATCTATTATTATCTCAGCTCAAACAATAGTTGTCTTCTAACTAAACTTAACCAAGTGGAATCATCATTCTACACCATCACCATTGACATCATAGCTGCGCTCCATTTTCTTGCTTAGTAAATGGTGTCGGATGATTTTGAATGTGGCTGTAACTTCTGATTATGTTATCTAAACTCCTCATGTCTATACTACATAATCTGCTCAGGGTCTTCTCAGTCACTTGCTATTGTGTTGTCATCACCATTTCATTACTATTTCTTTATCATTCACATCAAGATGGGTAGAGTGGTAGATATGATGTAGATGTGCCATTGAAACAGGTAGCTAGGTGGAAGAAGATTAATATCAAGAAGGTTAACGATAAACGAAAAGGCTGAACAAGGAGAATAAAATAAGGCAAACACAAGTTTAGACTTCTTTTATGTGTCACAAAGAAAGCAATTCCAAGTTCTTTTCTATCATGTTTAATAAATCAGCCAGCATTTTAGAAAAACCACAAGCATAATGATGAGTTCTGAATTTCAGATTTGCACAAAATATTTTAGCAAATCCAACCAGAAATGCAGCTTTTCTTTTCTTTTGCTTTGTCAACCTACCAAAAATACAAATACTAATACATTTAAAATCACTATGACATGAAAATATTTCGAAGAGGAGAAAGATAGACTCATATCTGATTCTATCTTCTCATTTTTAGTCAAATTTCTAATCTTTATTTTTGAACACTCTGTATATGCAGTCATGTATGATGCATTAGTAAACTATTCTGCGGCTAGATCAAGAAGCTTGTTGCTTGTTCTGTTTGAGTCTGAGTTAAGTTTGACAAGTGGTAGAATAAATTCTATAAGTTCCACATAGGCACTTGAGAACTTTCATCATCCAAGAATAATGAAATAAGTATAATATAAGCTTTTTGATCTCATTTCACTACTGTTTCTTCTGGCATAAGACAAAATCTATTTTTGATAGATTGTCTTTTTATTTGTTCTGAGAGTTGCCTTTATACCTTATTCGGGTATGTTATGTGGGGCGATGAGTGTTGCATTCACTCGGTTGGTTTCATGGGTTACTAAGTACTTTGACTATATAAAGGAAAGATTCTCTATTCCATTGGTTATATGCCCTGCGCTAGGAGGTTTAGGGGCTGGAATAATAGCTCTAAGGTATCATGGAATATTGTATTGGGGATTTACAAACGTTGGTGAAATCCTACATACCGGAAAAAGTGCTTTGGCAACTGGCATCTGGCCCTTGACTCAATTAGTTGTTGTAAAGGTAGTAGCGACTGCTCTATGCAAAGGTGCTAGGTTAGTTGGTGGACAATATGCTCCAAGCTTAATGATTGGTGCTGCTGGTGCCGTTTTTGGTGGTTCTGCTGCTGAACTAATAAATTCCGCTGTCCCTGGAAATGCTGCAGTTGTGCAGCCTCAGGCCTATGCCCTGGTAAGTTCTTTTTGCCTTTTATTCTCTTTGGAGTAAAAATTTATGGTAAAATATTATTATTGATATTGTACTGCAGGTGGGTATGGCTGCAACTTTAGCTTCCGTATGTTCAGTCCCATTGACATCAGTGCTGCTTTTGTTTGAGCTGACCAAGGACTACAGGATTCTTCTCCCTCTTATGGTGATTTTTCTGTATGTCATTTTTTTTTGTTTTTAAAGATTTTATAAAAGTTTATTTTTTTCTTTTAAACAGCTATCATTTTTATTCTAGGCTTTTGAACAACTTTATTATTCATTCTAATAAGAGTTGTTTTGTGGCTTTGACAGAGTAAGCATAGTTTTAGGCTTGTCTCATAGAAGAATACATAATTCCGAATTCAGATACTAACTTAGTAAGTAATATTTTTTTTGAAGTTATCTATACCTATTTATGTTTCATTCATTTTGAAGAAAATGCTAATGACTTAATATTATTATAATCATAGCTCTTCAATTCCGTATAAAAATGCATGCAGTTTTAAAGGGACAGCTTAAACATTTCAAATAAAAATATAAACTTAAGGAACTGAAAATGGCAAGATGCAAGTTAATTCATACCAGAATTTAAAATGGATCATATGGATGACAAAATTTTAATAAACAATCATTCTACATAAACCAAACAAACATGAGGTCTACAAGGTCCAAGAAAATTAAAAAAACATTTAGAAAAACCACAAGCATAATGATGAGTTCTGAATTTCAGATTTGCACAAACAAAGCCCACCAAACATCAGACTTTCTCCCAATCTCTGTGTTTTACTTCTAATTTCATGTCATTGAACAGGTGAAATTTTTAAGATAGGAATGAGCTTTTGAGATTCTTTCAGACCTCCAGTAGCAGTTTTGGCACTGAGAGACCCAGTAAAGTCTAACAGGTGGTACTATTCCTCCTCGAACAGAGAGGATGTAGACCTCAAAGCCCTTACAATCAGCTCTTAGTGTCTTATATCCTTCTTTGCTTATGTTGCTTTTCTTCCACCTATTTTTCTCATCTTTTATCTGAAATCAGATGATGTTTGCAGCCAGCTTTGTTGTTGTAAAGTTCCCATTTGATGCACATAACTTTGAATGAGGAATATATTTTCTTTTCAGAGTTGGCCAAGGATGAAATTTATGATAGTGCATATCGTAGGATGTTCTGTTTTACATGTCCAGCATGGTTTTGTCCAATGAACAAAGATAATAGTAGTCATGCTTTGTTCATAATTATGATAGTGCATATTGTAGGATGTTCTTTTTTACATGTCCAGCATGGTTTTGTCCAATGAACAAAGATAATTATAGTTATGCTTTGTTCATATATAGAGGTTCTCACGAAAGTCCTCTTTACTCTTTTTACAGTGCGATTCTTTTCCCAATGGCAGTCACCTTCTACATCACGTCGCGGTTTATCTATTTTGTTGATGGATTCTTTTCTCCAATATATGCTCATCTCGGAATCAATGTTTTTGGTATGTGTTTGTTTTTCTTAAAACTCTCTTTTTCTAAGAGACATAGCAGCCATTGGTCCATTTGGAAATTGAGGAAAAGTACTTTTCTACTAAAAAGTGGAAGCTGTTTGGTATTAATTTTAATAAAAAATATAAATGTCTCTAATATGTAAATGCTAGTCATTTACAAATTAACTTAATTTTATGTTTAATGTGCTTAAGATGCCTCCATAGGTCTCCCTTTTAGCCACTGTGATGGTTGAGATGGTACAAACACCATCAATGGCCAAGCTATCTTCAACTTCTACATCCTACAATTTGGCGTCTACCCTTCACAACAAGATGAGCACGGTTGTGGAGGCTTACTGGACGCACTATCAGAGCCATCAGGGGGTTGATAGTACTGGGAGCTAACACCGTTATCCAAGAAAACAAATAATTAACAGGCCAACTCATTTATTATTGGCATTTATCATTTATTAGTTTTTATCTTTTAAAGTTATAATTCCATTCTTTTGAAATAAGGTTTGATTTTTTATGAAATAAAAATGATTAATTAAACAATTGAACTTCATATTCAGTATAGGGATTTTCTGTTTGAGATTAAGATTTGACATTTCTTTAAATTGCATAAGTTTGAGCACATTCAGAGACTTTTAATTTTAGGTTTGATGAAATGATTGGGACCTATTGTGGGGTAAGCATGGGGGACTGTGTTAGGAGACCGATTAGGAATCTGTTTGGGGTCCGAACAGGGAGTGAAAATAAGCTGAAAATGGGGTTGAAAGAGGATTTTTGCAGGAGGCCGAAAGAGGGTTTTGAGGGGATGCTGCAGTGGCTATTTAAAAGGTCAAACATGGTGGTCTGCGGGTGGAAGAAAGGGACAGACCGGACCTTTTTAAGGGTGCTGCAAGAGGGATGGTATGCACTGGCAGTTTAAGGGTCCTGTAATAGGATCCTGTAACTAACCATCTGAAGTTTCAAATTCTCTTAATCTGAAATTTCGTGTTTGAATTAAATGGATTGCAACTCTTGAAAATTGAAACTGCGAGATCTAAACTATAACTCATAATCCCAAGCTATTTGAATATGAAAATTCCAAAATTCAAACCAAGAAATGCAAAAACTGACATCTTTATATCTCAGATCTCAAATAAAAATTATATATCAAGAGAATAAAAAATTTCACATTGTTTTATTTCAAATATCAAATATCAAATCTCAAATCTCAAATCTTAACCTAATATCAAAAAAATCTTAAATGTCCAAATCTAAAATCTTAACCTCCAAAATTGAATTTTATAATATTAAGAATGTAACAATTCTATTGTTATAAACGTTTCTGAAAAATCAATCATAGAGATAAAAGATAATAGAATATTAGTGAATAACTTCAAGATAATACTCAGTTTATTACGTAATAGATAACAAATCCCATACACCTAGCATGATTTAATAATAGAATATTAGTGAATAACTTCAAGATAATACTCAGTTTATTACGTAACAGATAACAAATCCCATACACCTAGCATGATTTAATCTTTTAATATATAAAATACTTAAAATTTAAATTCTAACATTGTAATACTGATAATCCGATTCCCAATTTGAGATTCAATGAGTAAAAATATCAAACAAAAATTATTAAGTCATAAGTTGTAAATTTCACCGTTCATGACGAATATAGAAGAAAATCAACACATTAAAAATGAGATATAGCATGTCAGATCCGCAGGAGGAAAGATCTTCAAAGAACAAACTCATATCCATGAAAACTAAAACTCGACGTAAAAAAACAATCAAATATGTAAAGGGAAAACCGTATACAACATTTGTACAAGTACCTTGTGATGTCTCCCGCAATATATGAATAATCACGTTTGAGAATTGTAGTCGCACCGTGCTGAGAATCGTAGTCGACGAAAACTGGAGAAGAACCAGATGTTGGCAGCAAACCACAAAAGTTTGTACCTTTCTGAAATCTGAAACGGAAGCCAGCCTTCGTGAATGATGGCGATAAAAGGATTGGCGCTTCGTAACGGACGATGATGGAGACGGAGGGCCGAACGGACATTGAAGAAGCCATTGAAAGAGAGCCAAAGGAGGAAGGGCCATTGAAGGTCGGAGGGTCGTAGAGATGAAGGTTGAGCGAGGAAGATAGAAAACGGTCGAACCGGAGGAAGATTGCGAGTGCAGTGTACAGCAGAGGAGGGTTGTTGGCAGAAGGGAGGGCGTGATGGAAGACGGCGGAAGCGGCGGCCGCGGGCGAGCAGCTCGGCTGAAGACGTCGGTGGATCCTCCAAAGGAGGAGGAAATGTGGGTAACGGTCGCGACAGCTTCCGCCGAGCGTGATGGCGTGATGGAACACGGTGCGGTAAAAGGCTTCGCAACGGCCGCGTAAAAAAGGCTCCGCGGAGGAGAGAACGTGGGGCTATATCCGACGGTGGCCTTGCTAGTTGATGTCGATCGGACGCTCCAAAGGGGGAGAACGAAAAATCCAGTACTCGCACTTCTATATACTAGGTATAGATTTGCTGAACACGTCTTCGAATTATGATGTAGAGGTTTAGTAATAAAAATAAAATAAAATAAAATTTAAAGGTCTCTTAACCTTGCAAGTGAGGGAGCCCATGACTTTTCTATAGTTGGGCCAGATGGAGTTTGCTCCGCGGAGGAGAGAACGTGGGGCTATATCCGACGGTGGCCTTGCTAGTTGATGTCGATCGGACGCTCCAAAGGGGGAGGACGAAAAATCCAGTACTCGCACTTCTATATACTAGGTATAGATTTGCTGAACACGTCTTCGAATTATGATGTAGAGGTTTAGTAATAAAAATAAAATAAAATAAAATTTAAAGGTCTCTTAACCTTGCAAGTGAGGGAGCCCATGACTTTTCTATAGTTGGGCCAGATGGAGTTTTCCCTCCATAAGTGATCCGGCCGGACTCAGATTGTATTATGTGTAATACATATAAATAATGTTTAAGTGTGAAATACAAATATTTATTAACAGGAGATAAGTTGATAGACAAAATGGCGTTTTGTTTTGACAATAAAAAATCTTAACGGTGAAACACGAAATCTAGTTATCCACCTCCAAAAAAGTTCATAGTCAATACGAATCGTTTATATTTTAATTGGTTTACGAAGAACTCGGACCTTTTAGACGGGCGTAAGGACTTGTTTTCCTTGATTGTAATTATCTTCTTTCAGAACACTTAATTAAGAACAACATTGTTTCCAGTTTTTAAAACTAGGCTTCGTTTGATTAAAATTGTAAAAGATTTGATAAACAATTTAAAATTTAACATGTTCTTATGTAACTTAAAACAAAGTACTATTGCTTTAAAATGCAATGTTTTTTATATCAACTCAAACAATTGAAAATACTACAAAATTGTACAATTGGTCTATTTTGAGACGAATCAAACAAGTAAGAGTAATAAAAATAAAGCTAAGAAAAACTTAAAAATTTAAACATATATACGTACAAGTTAAAGAACAACTCCAGAATACTCGATTTTTTAAGATTTTACATTTTTAGTTGAACAAGATGTTTGACAATCATTATAAAATGTAATCTGATGAAGACCTTGGCCAAAAATGAACTGAAACGGTTTTTTTATCAGAAAAGATTTTCACTCTAGCTTCTTGTTTTCACATCTCACCAAACAAAATAATTTTGTATCGTTGGCTACTTTATATTTTATTTTGATGTAAAATTTTATCATAAATATATATATAAAAACATCATTGCGCAACCAATTAGGACGATTTGCCATGAATTGTTTCACTTGCCTGGGGGAATCTTATTACAATCAACTCAGAACATATAAAAATGGCTTATTAAGCATCGTTAATACTTAACAGTACTTTAATTTTAATATAAAACATTATCATAAACATATGCACAAATATTATTGTGCGGTGCATTGGGGTAATTTGTTTGGGTGAATCTCACCAGCGTCATAATTCAGATCGTATTCAAATAGCTCATCGAGCATCGTTAACCATACTATCTAACACCAAGATAAACCAAAATCAACTGAAAATCGTGTATAATAATCAATCTCAACCAGTAAACTCAGACATCGATCATCCACCATGCGTTTTGGTAGAGAATTACAAAAGATATTTTAATTAAAAATCGAAAAAGGAGATTGCTGAAGCCTTTTTATTGTTCTATAAACATCGAATCGTACAACCAGTTCTTGGCAATGCTGTTTTGCATCATAAGCGATCCGCTAGATGTGGAAATTGATGTAGCAGTGAGATGACGGCCCTAATAAGCACCTGTATTTGAGCAGAAAAGAAAAAGAAAAAGAAATACAAATCAGGCCTTGATATCCTACACGAAGTAGAGAAAATACAAAGCGATATGCGAGTATGGTCGAAAGATACAAATCGGGTCTCGAGATCCAACATGTAAGAAAATACAAAGATTTATGCCAATATGGTAAATAAAAAAATAAAGATACAAAGTAAAATAGACGTGAAAGTTAAAGATAGGTGTATAAACGTAATACTTCACAAATTATCAGCTCATATGCGCCACTGTATAATTTTTTAGTATATAAGCAACTAGTCCTATTTGTTTGGGTATGTTCGCTAAAATATCCCAAAAATTGGAAAAAAAACATATCGGAAACAAGCGACAGACTCTTGACATCCTGAAAACTTAATCTAAGAAGACATGAAAAAAAATTTGAAAAATGGACATGTTGAGAACATTTCTCTGCAACTATGAACTGTTTGTGTTGTGTTCCGACTTAAATCACCCAAATTGCACAAAGTAAAACATCGCTTTGACTCACGGAAGCAGACAGACAATAGAGCTTCCCCCAGAATCATCTAATAATATTTTACGGTTTTACCTCTATTTTTTAAGCATCCCAATTTCAAAGCAACGAAACAAAGTTGTGTTCCCATATCGCAACCATGAAAATCCGGGTAGGGACCAGGTCGGGTGACAGGTCGGATTCGAAGCTGATTGGCCCAGTCCCGACCCCGGGAGCTCTCCAAAGTACAATGAGAATGTGTACACTTGAAACTCTTTATACTCTCCCCAAATGTCTTGGAGAGAGTATATAAGTTGCGTAAAAAATCAACAAAATGTAAGTTTTGAATAAAAGTGGCTCCAAAATTTTGTCATTTTGCCTAATTTTTTATATTTTTTGCAACTTTTTTTTTCATTTTTTGGAGCTTATCAGGTCAGTTGGACCTGGGTCGGATCTGGGTCGTGATCCGGTCTGACTCAGGTTGGGTTTGTCCCAGGCAACCTGGTCCCAAACCAGGTCAGGTTGGCCGGTTAGCAGCCTTTTCAGCCAGACATTCACCAACAGAAAGCCAAAACTCAAAAAAAGGAAGTCCAAAGAAAGTTCTTTCCAGTATCTCAGGTTGTTTGAAATCTGATTCCAATGGTAACAACTATCGGATTCACAAGAACAGTTGCTGAAGTGGGTTAGGTTTCTCATAAAAAGGGAAGGAAAGGAAACAATATGTGCACACATACCAGAGCCAGTTCACCAAGCTTGGTTGTTGGTTCCACGCAGTCTCGCCCATAACTGTGCCAATTGCACATAATGAGCAAATCAAAAGCATAGCAACGATCTCAGAAAATTTATCAACTTACACCATCAGTCTCTTGCCGTCCACTACCACCAAGCGATAGAAGCTGCAACCCCTGCTAAACGGCAATGGCCTCCCTCTCCACTCTGCGTGAAGAAGAACCCATGAGGATTTTGATCGAGATTCGCGAATGTCTGGACCTTGATGCTCCTCAAAATCGGACAACTACATAGGTCGGGCAGAGAAAAAGGAAGGGTGGGTTTTATCAAGTACCCAAGTGCCATGTAACACCAACCTCCAAGGAATCCTCGCCTGAAATGTCGTCGATGGCAAATTGAAGATCGGAGCTCATCGATTCGGTGAATTTCTTGAAAAACTCAAGAATCGCCTGTGGTACAAATTTCTTTTTCAAAGAGGGCTAACTTCAAGCATCAAGCATAATGAGCCAAACCAAAAAGAGGGGCAGAGCATTGAACCTCTCGACCAACGAATGGCGTGGAGAAGATCAGGTCCTCATAAACGCAGCGCTCCGAGATGAGTGGAGCCACCGAATCTAGGTCCCGTTGGCTAATTCCATCGTAGAAATCCCTCACTACAGTCAAGGCGGGGGCGATATCGGCAGGCGTGGAGGCGAAGGCAGGTGGCTGCGACGACGATGGCGATGCTTGATAGAGGTTTGGGCGGCTGAGAACCTGCGCCGATTCAGCACCCAACGGAAGGGGATGGCCCGTTTTCTGATCCTTTTGTGAACGCTCATTTTTTTAGAGAGAGAGAGAGCTATCATCTTAATTCAATTGTTCAACCAATTCTTTAATATCATTTTTTTTATTTTAAAATTTGTTGTCTCCTTTTGCTAAGCCCTCCACGGAGGTAACATGGCCCAATCAAGAGCACAATGGCCCATATGAGCCCAACTCCCTACCTCCCTTGCTGGTCTTTAATATATACATATATATATATATTAAAAGAGAGATTAGCCTTTCCCCTATTCTCATTAGCTCGATTTTAAATAAAAAAAAGATGAAGAGTCAACAGCAGCCCCTCGTCTGACTCCTAAATTGTAGGAGTTGTTAATGACAGAGAATGCCTCTGCATCGCCTCGGATAGATCATATTTTAAACAAAGAGGGGGAGAGAGGATAGCCAGCTACGGACAGTCCCACATGCCAGCCTTGCTCCCCTCCTATTTTTGGAGCAAAAGAAAAGAGGAAGAGAGAAATTATGAGAAGGGATGGCGGAGCCAGCCGTCAGCTTCTGATTTTGGGAGGAACCACGAGCAAAGGATAAAAGTAGGGATTGGAAGGTCGCGCAGGGAGAGATCGGCGAGAGGAGGGTGAAGAAAGATTTCTCTTCATAGTGCGGAGATGGCGATCGCAGCAGCACGTTGAAGGAGGAGGAGCTGGCAATAAGGTAAAGGGATGATGGCGGCTTAACCTCTAGTGTCGACGCGCCTCCTCCCCTCTCTTCAGTTCTTCGACTATAGCGGCCGCAACGATGGCCTCGTTGCCGGTCCGCATCTTCCTCAGCCACAAACAACAACCTTTGAGTCACCGACAGCGTACGACGGCAACCCCTCCCGACGGCCCTTCATGACGTCGACCATGACGATAGTAACTGCAACAGCCGCTGGCCTAAGCGAAAGGCTTTTGCGGTGGCCATTGTTGACCCCCACGGCAGTCATAATGGGTTCAAATAAAGGATACGACGACGTTGACGCCTCTCAGCTTCCGGTGGTCCGTGGCCTCCCCGCGACACCGACGAATCCTCAATCTGAACCACCCTGTTCTGCCGATTGAGGCATAGGTGTTGTTGAAGGGGTTGGGCAGAGGACCCCATCACGGCATCGCTAGCCGAGGCTTCCTTTTCAATGGAGCCGAGAAGAACTCTTGGCGTTGACACCTCTCCCCGCAGCGTTCTCTTTCTCCTACATTTTCCTTGGTGATGACGACCATAACAATGGCACCGACCATGGGTTGCGCCGGTCGCTTCCTTCCAAACAACATCCCTGATGTCAACTACTTGCGACAAGCGTCGATGGCACCTTAGAACCGACGGGGAAGGGATACTCCGGATCTCCCTTCTGCTGCGGCATCTCCTCTGCCAAGTCTCATAACTATGTGCCTGCAGTAGTTTGAACCCCTGCAGCGGCTGCGCTCTTGGTTTCAGCTTCCATGGCAGCCGCGGGGCCAATTGGCTCCCTCACCAGCTATGTCGGTGGTAGCTTGTAGTGACGGCAGCCATGGCGCATCTCTCCGTCGTCAAGGAGTCCTCCAAGGGGACTTGATTCCAACAGCTTCAGCCAAGGATCGCGGGATCGGAATCGGAATCGGGATCGGTGGGTACCAATCCGATCCGGATCGGATTGGATTGGACCGATTCCGACCGATCCAATGGAAGAAAATCGATCCAGAATCGGTAAGAAAAAAAGCAAAAAAAAAAAATTCGATCCGATTCCGATTCCGGACCGATTCCGGCCGATTCGGACCAATTCGGACCAATTTTGGCCAATCCTAGTCGATCCGACTGGAATAGCAAAAAAAGAAAAAAACCGATCCGATTCCGATTCCGACCGATCCGATTCCAATTCCGATCCGATTCCGACCGATTCCGACCGATTCCGCAAAATTCATGCCGGAATCGGTCCTTCCGCATGGAATCGATTCCAGAATCGGTCGGAATCGGTCCGATTCCACCGATTCTGTAATCTATGGCTTCAGCTCCCACTGCAGCTACATGGTTGGCTGACCCCTTCTTTTCTGGCCATGACGACGGAAGCTCGTAGCGACAGCAGCTGCAGTAGGCTCGCTCGGCAGCTCCTGCAATTGCTCTGCTAGCGCCTCCGTCAATCCCTCGTGATGAGGTCTCCAGGCTCCCTCGGCGACAGGGGGTTTCAGAGGGGCTCGACTCCAACAGCGCCTCTGACGACTCCCCCTCGCAAGGGCACTCTACACTCCTCCGATCGAGCCGGGGTGCACACCCAGTCCAGCACCGGCGTGCCATTGAGCCCACCTGGTGGGGGTCCGCAGAAGACCGGGGTAAAAAAGAAGGGAAGGTCGTGGCCACACATGCGCGCTCCACCCACGACTGGGAGCTGCTGCCCAGCCCATCGGGCATGGTCTTCATTTGTTGCAAGTGAGTTCATCAGGCCAATAGGAGCTGTCGGACCGCCGGAGGGTCTTCTCGACTCAGCCGACTCGACTCGCAACAGGTCTGAAAGGCCTTGACACACAAAATAAATTTAAATAAAATTTAAAATGCGAAATGCAAAATTAAATAAAGGGTGAGCTCAAAATTTGAATGCCCTAGGATGGCTATTCCGACTACGTCCCAAGTAGGTGCTCCTAAACGTGGGCACGGGCATGTTCCCGTTGCACACTATTCCATTCCCCCCGGTGCGATAAGTCAAAAAACGTAGTCGTATTGGAGGTGAGCCCACTCGATCGAGAATCGGCCGGCTGCCGGCATACTGCCGAAATGCCGATTTTTTCTCTGATTTTGTGAGAAGCGCGCCAGGGGAGAGATTCCAAACCTTGGACTTTGGCATTGACTCGATGTAACCCGATATGCAATGAAATTCAATGACATTCAAATGTTGATGTGGACCATCGCAATTGGGCACCAAACGTTAGTCCGATGGACCGGATAGGATGCGAACTCAAATTTAATAAATAAATAAATAACAAAACTATTCATTAAACCTGAATGTATGAAATCATTTGTTTAAACAACCCAAAAATCAATCTAAAATATACTTAACGCATAGAACTAAATTTCTTAATTAAATGACAATTAAATAACACCAAAGAGAATTAAATAAACAATCTCTAATACATTAAAAATCTACCAAAAATAGTCCTTAAGTACTAAAAAATCAGATCATAAAATTAAATGGAAGAACATAAATCAAAATACTCTTAAATAACTTAATCAAAGTCTTAAAATACATTGAACGTGCTAAAACCAAATTGCAACTTAAGCAATATGAAACTAAATGATCTTAATCAATGCGTTAATCATTAAATCTCAAATCATAAGGTGCTTTACTCATTCAATCAAACTTTAAACCGAAAACAAAATCTTAATCAAGTTTAAATTCAACAAAACAAATAAATCAAACCCAATTCATTAAACTCAAAACATTAAGGAAAAAATCAAATTAAAAATAAATGGCTTAAAAATAAAAAATAAAATCTAAATTGTGGTATAAAAAATTTATATCTTAATCAAACAAAATCAACGTCAACCAATCATAAAGCAACATGTTCGCATCTCATCGAACCCGCAAGACTACATCCCTCTAGTTTATTATTTTGTATGGATGTGTACTCTCTACCAAACGGATTGCTATGACGGTTAATCAAGGGCGTTCGAGTAGTTGCTCGATGTAAGTTAACGCCGGGTATTCGCATCATTCGGCGGAGAGGGGTCAAAATTAAATTTTTAAAGAACTCGAACCTCAGTTCTAATAATTTTAAATGTATCGTCGGTCTAGCTAGCATTTTTAATGGTTTATCACCTATTTTTCTAAATAGCCAAAGGAGATATAAAAAATCAATTTAAAAATTAATCAATTAAAATTAAAAACGAAGTTCTCACATCCGTCCACTGCAGGAAACCCTAGGCGGAGGATGAAATGGTGACAGTGAGACAGAGAGAGGATGGGGATAGAGGTAGGTAGAAGGAAGCTGAGGCGTGCTGGTCGAGCAGCTGCCATGGTTCTGCTCCATGTCTGGCCTCTCCACACTCCCTCTTTTTTTTGGCCAAATTAACTACCGATCTGTTTCAACTGCTCCGCGCTAACAAAAAGTCCTCTCAAATGTTGAGTTTATAGGAAGATTCGATTTTTCATATTTCTTGCATTTTCGCTCCCAAAGTGATAACAGCAGGCATAGGGGCGAAAAAGAACAAATAAATTGTTTTTTTTGCCCTGAGATAAAAAATTTTTACTTTCTTCTCAACGAATTGGCATTTTTTTCTTCACAAACCAATAGAATGTATAAAATATTGGCAACTTTAAAATTTTCAAAACTTAACTATTATAAAATAGTTAAATAAATTGGCAAATTGAGTAATTTATAGACTATTCAACATATAAAAACATTAAAAATTGATTATTATATTTAATGAAATGTAACTTCATTTTTTCAACATAAATATAAAAAAATATAAATATTATTTAAATATTTATATATTTAATGAAATAAAATAAAATAAATTTTATTTTTATTATATTTAAATTTTTATATAAATAATATTTTTAAAATATAATAATGTTTTTTAGTTATAAATCATCATGTTCTAATGTTTCAATTTTTATTATTGTATTGTAATTAATTAAAAATAATAAATTTTAAACACATTATACATTAATTTTATTTATAAAATAAGATATAATTAATAAAATTTGTCCTAATCATGAATTTAAATATTTATTTTCCTTTTCCTATCACTTTATATAGCATATACTTTTTATATTTTACTTAATTTTATTTTATTATGATATTATTTTAAAGGTATATATTAAATTACAGTTGAAATCATAAATTGAACACAAACAAACCAGTTTGATCATTTTTATGATTTTACCGGATTGTTAATAAGTTTTAAATAATTTATTATTTTATTAAAATTGAATCAAAGTTTTTATTTTTCGCGTTTTATGTGGCCAACCGTTGATGTTGTCAGAGGGCTTTACAAAGGGTAAAGAAAGAATAAGAAAAAAAAATAGCACCGGACACTTCACAAAAAGTGACAAAAAGGATTTATAATACTAAAAAAATGTGATGAGTAGATCTCACGTTAAAAGGATTTGGTCATCGGACCTAACGTTATACCGATTTTGTTAATTGAACCGACAGTTAATTCTGGACCAGCAGTTAATTCTGGTGGCCGAGTGGCCGAGAACATGCACAACACAATGCACCGTCAAACGTTCGGATCCCATCTTCAACGTCACTAGAGAATCTGCCCCCCAAGGGCAGATCTAACCCAGGTCGAGCTAGGAGCTGCCACTCGAACCGAGGAGCACTCCCTTTTTTAGTTGGTTCACACTACTTTGCTAATTTATGTTTTTAATTATGGGTGCAAAGGACAAATGCTGTTGAACTCAGTTTGGTAAAAAATTAACTTAATTTATTTATTATGTTAAATAAATTAAATTTAAATAAAAAATAAAGTTTCATTTATTAAATAAGTAAGTTTAACTATATTGACTCGATAAATTCATGAGTAATTTGATCGAATATTTTATTAAATATTTATTTTTAAAAATTAAATTATAAAATTAATAATTATATATTATCATTAAAATATTAAACAATTTAAATTTTGAATTTGAATTTGGATCGAGTTTCATAAATGAACTAACTTTAAATTTTTACAAATAGTTTTTCGATTTTGAGTTTTATAAACTAGTTTGTATACATTAAATTTAAATGTGAATTAAACTTTAGTCTAACTACTACTCGAGCTCAAGTTCGACTCGACTCGATTAATAAACAAATCAAATTTGAATAAGAATTCAACATTCTAACTAAAACTTGAACTCGAATTCAAACTCACATAAAATAAATGAGGTGAGCTTGAACTACTCAGCTCGACTCGACTCATTTGCACCCCTAATTGTAATGCTTTAAAAAAGTTTATTTATTTATATTAATGTTCTTAGCACTATTATATTTGTATCTATTAAAATTAGTTAAGAGTTACGTGTTTCGGCCGATGCGTAATAATTTTTTAATATTTATAAAATAAAAAATTTTTACAAAAATGTCCAGATCATATCAAAGTCAATGTCAATGTGACAATATTATAGAGGACAAGATTGTATGATGTTGACAAGAACTAAACAGATTTGGTGATGAGTGAATTTGATGAGCATCATTAAATACAAAACAAATAAATCAGCAAAAACTTAAATATATAACGGATAAAGTCTAGAGAAAGGCGGGGAAAAGTACATTTTTTTCTCTCATGATTCATATAAGCAGCTTTATAGGGTCAGATATTGTAGTTCAGTCCAAAAAGAAAGGGGATCATTCTCAACCCCAAACCGATCTGGGCTTAGTCCAAACAAAAGTGAATCATTTTCAACCCATAAATCAATTCATTTTAAGTGATAAGAACCAATTTGAAAAGCTCATATACTAAATCCGTTCTCTGACACACACCCAGTCCAAAAAGGAAAAACTAAAATGCACATTTCGTACATCTAATAAATTTGTAAATCCATGTTTAGCAGGAAAAATCTGAAAGTGAATGGAACTTGAAAATCAGGAGTTTGGAAGCCAACATTTGATAACTTCCAATGAACCAAGAAATTCAGCTGGAAAAATCCACTAAAAGCAATTCCAATCTGATAGTTTCTACAAAGTTCAGTAATCCAAGAAACTCAGGACAACAAAAAATTATAAAAGCCATCAAGAGAAGAAGTATGAGAATCAACAATGTGTAAAAACTCTGCAAGAAGCAAAGTAAAAATCTGGAACTCATGTGTCCAGCAAATCAAAGAAAAGAAAAACAGACTTCTTAAAAAATGCAATAGCTACTAATATCAAGCATTATGCCTCTCCCAGTCAAACAAGATCAAACTAGAAGAAAATGGTTAGGTTCTGATTTGAGCTATCCGATATGATCTAATTTTAGTATTTAATAATTCTAGTATTCAGTCCAGACTAAAAAATGTGAGGTTTCCAATTCACCTGTGCAGCAAGTTAAGAAGGATGTTTCGAAACCAAACATTACAAATACAACAAATGTTTGCAAACTAATGCTTATGAGCAATCATGTAACTTACAAAATTAGGTAATTAGCATTGTAGACTTTTACTTCATTATTGTATCCTCGGATAGTAAATTAATATTTTAGACTTATACCCTATTATTCCATGGCTTTAAGCTTTTGTGTAGGTTTGATTTTACAAGTTTGATCCCCTTTATGGCCTGAAGGTGCTTAGTCAACTTCTCAATTTTTAAGTGTACCTAGACACCATAGATCATAATTCTTTGCTTGGGATGAATCATATGCATATCCCTAATTAACAAAAGTCCAGGTAGAATCAACCAATTTGGGAGTCAGGAGTGTAATGGGCCTTGTGAATTCTCAAATTCCACTTTGTTTGAAGTATTCCTAGATTTCACATTTCTTAGATGCACGTTTTTCCCTCTTTTCCATCACCTACGTCTGTCATTTATTTTGAAAGCCACCACAAAACAAGAAAAGCAAGTGTAGATATCAAAGCATAGCTAACAAAGTGATGTAAACAAACTTAAAGAAGAAAACGTTAGAGCCAACAGCTCCATCAAGCAACTTGAGTAATCTACATCTAACTCATATTAGAAGTAACTACTTCATTGCAAAATGATAATGGGTTTAATTTAATAAAAATATTGACGGCAAATTAAAGCCCATTTAATCAACTTCAAATTTAAAACCAAAAGGGCTGAACATCAATGAAGATTTATGGTGTGTTTGGTTGCATGATAATGGGAGTTTTTATTTTAATTTCTAAAAATTTTAAAAAAATTTGTTAAAAGAGGTGTTTGGCAACCTTGACAATTTTATGTTTTGAAAGTGATTTTCTTCTTAAACAAAAAAAGAGGGTCTAACTTCTTTTTTTTGTGTGGTCCCCCACTTTGTTTGGTCATGAATGGGAGTTACTCATTTTTGTTATCACATCCCTCCAAACATAATAATTTTATGTCATGAGTTGGTTCACTTTTTATTTTAATATAATTTTTTATCATGAAAGTGTACAAAAATTATCGTGCAACCAAACACCCCATTATAGGCTTTGTTTTTTTAAACAAAAAAATTGAATGGATCGTTAGAAAGATAAAAGCCTATAAATCTTGACAACCAACTTAAATCCATGCAATTAAATCTTGACAAAACTCTAATTCTCATATTTGAATTTTAAAATATGAAAGTTTTGAAGTCTGTACATTCATGTAGCTTAATAAAAACCCCATAGTAAAATAAAGCATTCAATCCAAACTCAAAACATAAAACATCTATCCAAAATACTCCAACTATTGATAAAAATAAATAAATATTTCTACAACAAACCAAAACTTCCAAACAAATGGAACATTAATCAAACCCAAAATAAATCCCAAGGATTAAGGACACCAAGTTTTATCAAAAGATGCTTCAAATAAAACACTGCTCAAATCAAATCTTAAAATAGTGAGTCATTTATACATCTAATTATTGGATTATTAGATATGTTACTGTCATGAACTTTAATAAAGAAAAAAAATCCTAAATCATAAAATTCAATACCCCAGAACTCAAAAGATTGAAAAATCATATTTTTAAATCTAAAATCGTAACCCAAACTCCCTGAATAAGACAGAAAAAAACTGCAAAATAAAAACACAAGTTTGGAAAAGGATAAGTTGGAGCTTTCGGTCTCTACGGACCCTTTGGATCTAACAACCCAATTCTATGAGATCATAAATCTAAAGTCACTCATGAATTTTGATTTTGTTGGTTCAAAACCAAAACTCAGGTAAATTATCATTGTTTTTTAAAATGTTTCATGTATCCATTTGTAACGGTTATCTACATTATGCCAAAGATAAGACAAACCAAGTAACAAAATTGCAGAAGAAACAATTAGCTAGACAAGATATCTAAGTTGCTCGGTAGAACCAACTATTTGACCCCCAGAAAAGCATTTCAACATTCAAGGGTGAACTTACTTCAAATACATGACACGAGGTGATAGAAGCCACCAATGAGATTTACATTGAGAATTGTAAGGAAAAACTTCCAAATATCAGTCAAGCAATCTTTCTCAAAAAATATTAAGAATTCTCCGAAAAAAGCTGCATAACATAACAAAAAGAATAAAAAAGAACAACAAAATGTTGCTTTAATTGTGGAATGTTGAGAGCCCATGTTAGAAAAGAGCTAGGAGCTATGTATGAAGTAGGGTGGGGTGTATATGGTATTTTGAAACTATCATGACAATGTAATATATAAAAATACAAATCTAATCAAATTGACATATATTCATAACCAAAACTCAGATAACTTATCATTGATTTTTAAGATGTTTCATGTATCCATTTGCAGTGACCATCTACATTATGGCAAAACTAAGCCAAACTGAGTAATTAAATTGCATAAGAAAGAATTTGCTAGACAAGAATATTATTGCAATTAAGACTTACATCAATGAACATTAACTTCCTTGACTACCATCCGAAAATAGAGATTCCTACCTTCCAAAAATTGATTTGAAAAAGGGACAGGCAAAACAATAGAAGGATCAACAATCAACATAAAGATTGATATCTGTTTTTTTTCCTCTCCTATGCCTGATTTGTGGACGTAGAGCATTCTTTCAGGTTTTAAAATATGACAACTATATATAATGTACCTTGTGTAGTAGGTGACACCTGATCAATTTGCAGAAATCAAAATACACAAACAAAAATCCTGAGGCGTGTCTGGTCTATAATAATTAGTGCCAAATATCAGAGACTATTGATTGAGAAGAGTGGGTTTGTGGGTTTTTAAAGATAGAAATAGAGATGTTTGTATACTTGAAGGAAGCGGGGAACGATTGTTGGGTGTGTTATAGTCATGAATAACTGAAGGATTGCGGTTGGAAAGAGTGGCATCCTTGCCATCTGGGCCTGCCAGGTGGTCCGCGCCGTGGAGGGCTACTGCATCGCGGGCAGGTCTGTGGGTGAGGTTACCGACCCACTCTACCTTGGTGGCAGCTTCGACCCGCTGGGTCTGGCGGACGACCCGGAGGCCTTGGCGGAGCTGAAGGTGAAGCAGAACAAGAACGGGAGGCTGGCCATGTTCCCCATGTTCGGCTTCTTCGTACAGGACATCGTGATGGGCAAGGGGCCGTTCAAGAACTTGGCCGATCCTGTCAACAACAATGCGTGGGCTATGTTACGAAGAAGGGTGAAGGGCGAGGTCACAAAACCAAACTCAGTGGAGCGATGGCGGGCGAAGGGAGGTTGGTGAAGGCGGGAGGTGCGGTTAGAGCGGGAGGTGCTTGGATTGGAAGAGTGGGACGGTGGGCGAAGTCGGGAGGTGCCAATGGGGTGCGGTTCGTGAGAGGGCAGAAAGGTGCGATTGAGGGAGGGAGACGGCGGGCAAAGTACGGCGAAAAGATGTTTACGAGAGAGGGTTGGAGAGACAAAATGGTGTTTTAGATGAGTAAAAGAAAGGTAACTATTCTCTATTTAAAAATTCAACGATGTTATGTAAAAATATCTTTCTCTGAACGGACATCCATAAATATCACGGGCAGAAATCAGTTATTGAAAAAAAATATTTATATTATAATTATATTACAATATTTGTCTGGTACACACACCGTGACAAGTGATAACTCCCAGGTATACGTATATCGATGGACCTTAGGTTGATAAGTACCACCGCTGCTTAGGTCTGATACGGGTCGAATAATAGTATTATTCGTATCCGTATCCTATAAGAAAAAGGTGTATCCACTTGCTGTTCGTTAACTATCGGTATCGGGTGTATCCGCGAACCACATTGTTCTATCCGCTTAAAAACGGTTTACGATCGGACAACGGACGGTTATCGAATATACAAGATATAACATGTGTATGATACAACCCAGCAAAATAAAGAAATAAAAGTAATTTTACCGATAAAAACACACATAAAAAATATATATTACAATTAAAACATCTATTTATAGCAATGAACAAAAAAAATAAAATTTACAAATATATAGTAACAATAATTTTTTAGTCTGTGGTAAATAATTAGATGTACAACACAAAATATGAGATAGAAAAAAATCTTAATTACATATCCAAAATAATACATGTCTAACATAAAACATGAGATAGTCGATTTGCAGCAAAAGTGTGTACGTGGATTGCACCATCAAGAAGCAGAAGAGGACGTCAGGGCAAGATTTGTCCAATGTCAAGGTCTCAGGGAGGAGGGTGAACCGGTGAGTTAAGGACAATAAGATTTTCTAGATGGGACATATATATGCTTAGATGCCATAAATTGTGAGTTATTGTATTATATATTAATTAACGAATACGGATAAACGATTTTCGGGTTCGATTTATGGTGTATCCATGACCGCATTCGCTAAGATAACGGTTAATCGGTAAACGAACGCGGATAGCTTATTCGGAAAATTTTAACTATCCATTAACTGTTCGTTAACTAACGAACGGATCGGATAATTGGATAATCGGTAACCATTGACATCCCTACCGCTGCTCACGGGGCAGGTGCCACGGATTTGACTTGCCGCTTTAACCTCTCCTTCAGCCATTGGCCATTGTTCGGGATGGAGAGGGGAATGTCCGTTGATGATCGAGCATCGTTCATTTGTGCGTGATGTTATGCACCTCCCGTCACTGGGTCACAGTGATCAAATGCCCGAGAGGAGGGGATATTCGGTGATGATCGAGGAGGCTCGATCGTTCATTTGCACGTGATGTTATACGTCTCCCGTCACTAGGTCACGATGACCAAAAAAAGATAACTCCTGAATGTAAGAAAAAAGAAATAGCATGTCACCTTGAATCATAAATGGGGTGTTTGGTTGCATGATAATTGAGGTTTTTATTTTAATTTTTAAAAATTGTAAGAAAATTTGTTAAAAGAGGTGTTTGACAACCATGACAATTTTATGTTTTGAAAGTGATTTTCTTCTTAAACAAAAAATAGGGTCTTACCTCTTTCTTTTTTTCTTGTGGTCCCCCACTTTATTTGGTCATGTGCGGTGGTTACTCTTTTTTGTAATCACATCCCTCCAAACATGATAATTTTATGTCATGAGTTAGTTTACTTTTTATTTTAATACAATTTTTTATCATGAAAGTGTACAAAAAATTATCATGCAACCAAACACCCCAAAAGTGTTTGATTGTAAAATAAATTGAAATTTTATTCTAAAAATATATTTAATAACACAACTTGTTAAAAAATTTCACAATCATTACAAATATATTTATTTTAGAGAAGTTTTTTTATTAGACAAAACGGGAGACTTTTTTTCCCTTTTCCCCGTGGCCTCCACTTTTTTTGGTTAGATGACCCCACTTATTTCGTCATCACACCTCACCAAACTTGATAATCTTACATATCTTTAGTTTTTCGTCAAAAAAAAGTTACATCGTTGACTAACTTAAATTTTATTTAAGCATAAACTTTTATGGAGAGAGAGAGAGAGAGAGAGAATGGTGTTGATTACTTTGAACACCACATTTAACCGTGTGGTTGTGATTATACAAGGAAAAATTATGACATTTATGATATGAAGCATGAACAAAATATTAATGGTTTCTTTATTTGCAAGTTTGCAACAACTCTGTACCTAATTTCCCAACGTCCAGAAATTCGATTGCTATAAATTAATTGGACGAATAGCATCTTAATGATACTAAATCAGATTGATGCTGTCAATAGAAATGTCACGACCCGGATTTTAACATGCATAGCGGAAGATAATTCGGTGCCGTAACCCTTGAAATATATCGGTTTGGAGCAAAGCAAGATTAATATTGAAATCCAATAAATAATTCCAATAATTCATATCCAACCCGTCTCCATGAAATTACAATTTAAATACCAACATTGAACAAATAATCTACTAACTCCTCTGATTCCAAAACACCACTACGCTTCTGCTGCGCTAAACCGTAATCTTGAAAAATATTAAAAATTTGAAAGGGGTGAGTCACACAGACCTAGTAGGACTTACACCCAACTAGCCCACTTTATTAAACAAGTCCTACTGATAATAAAGATATAAACCCCAAACAAAATCAGATTATAACAACTATAAATAAAGCTAATTATCAAGATTCAATTAATTAAATAAGATATTTTTCTACCCATTGTATAGATGAACATGATTTAACCAAATGCATACTATTCTAATCATGACATAACAACACTAACCTAACTCTATATGCACCTACCACATAAAAGATGACTTAAATGCAATAACTCACTAATCTACATGCAATAATGAAAGCAAAACTAAATCATTTGTCTGAGTAAAACACATGCTTCACTTGGACATTGCAGTTATGTTCCAAGACTAGCACCAGATTTACCATATAGTACAATGTAACATATAGTAAGCTAAATCCCATAGTACACCTAGGTAGGGGTGTACTTAGGATGAACCGCGGTATCCGGGATCGAAGGATGCTCCGGACTGTTCTATTTCATCCGCTGCCCACGGGCCACTAACCATAGTCTGGTGAAGTGAAAATCACATTACAAAATGCAGCACACTGCATCAACTACATCTCACAAGTTGGAAGCATATATTACTCAGACATACACCAATTAATCCAAACCGACATAAAATACAACTATATGCAATCCTATGCAAGGACATAATTAAAAAGAATACAACTATACCTACATGCATGATTAACCAATCTAATGCATAACTACTAAGGCAATGCACTGTTCTAAAATCATGCAATCTACTATGAATTAATATGGCATGCAATTAGTAATAATAGGTTAATTACATGCTAAATCAACTATATATTTCTTACTAGTTAACTCTTAACAATTATGGTTAGTTCATAGCTTAAATCAGAATATACATAGATATATATAAGATCATGACATGCTATAATTTAAATTACATAATTAAATACACTCAACTATCTAAACATGGTATTATTTATATTAAATAACCATCTAAGTAAAAATAACTAAATTAACTTCTAATTGAAATCAAGCTCACAACTAAACCCATCTAACTAACTAAATATATTTTTCTAATCAAAATTAACTAATCATATTTTAACATCTTAATTAATATATTTAAGATGATAAGAGATAGTCGAGATGCCTACCTGACCAACGACGATAAAATTAATTGAAATTCAAGAAGAACCGGTTAACAATCTGTCAAAATAAATAAATGAATAATTAAATAAAGATTAGAGAAAGAGATGATATTTGAATAAAATGAGAGAGATAATAGATTGAGGAGAGAGATATATAGACGATAGATAGGGGAGAGGGATAGATAGAAGAGAGAGAAAGGGGATATGAGAGAGAGAGGTACCGCGGAGGGGGGGGGGAGAGGTTGGCGCGCGCGGGTGGCGCACCACGCGGGGTACGCGCGGAGGGCGCAGGTGCGTGCGGCGGACGGCGGGACTGGCGCCGGGCGAGCGGCCGTGGACGGCGGCGACGGCGGGGCTTGGTGCGCGCGGCGGTGGGCGGCGCCGGCGCGGCGGCGGGCGGCGGGCCGACGCCGGGTGGGCGTCGTCGGGCGGCCGGCCGTGCGGCGGCGCCGCGGGCGACGACGACGGGGGTCAACGCCGACGCAGGCGGCGCAGGCGGCGACGTGCGGTGGCCGGCGGGGAGAGAGTGCAGGCGGCGGTGCAGGTGGTCGGGGTGGCGCCGGCGTAGGCTGGCGGCTGGCCGCGTGGAGGGAGGTGGTGCAGGTCCGCGGCTGGCTGTGACCGGCGGCGGCGACGGCGGCCGCGGAAGGGTGGCAGGGAGGCGGCGGTCACGGTCGCGGGAGTTGGGTGGCAGGGAGGCGCCGAACGGCGTCGATGTGCGGCGGCCGGGTGTTGCACGCGCGGAAGAGAAGAAGAGGAAGGAAGAAGGACGGGCGCGGGCTGCTACGCGCGCTAGCGGCAGAGAAGGAGAAGGAAGGAGAAGGAGGGGGGGGGGAACTGCTGCACGCGGTAGAGAAGGAGAAGGAAGGAGAAGGAGGGAGGCGTGGAAGGCAGGGGCTGCTGCGTGGGGAATAAATAGCAGGGGGAGGGAGAGTCCCATCGGGACTGGGGAAGAGAGGTAGAGTTCGATCCGGAACGGGAGAAGAGAAGTAGAGTTCGATCGGGAGAGGGGAAGTCGAATTCGATCGGAAGAGGGAGAACAGAGTTCTAAAGGGAGAGTAAATCTAATTAAAATATTAATATATAATCTAATTTAAATATTAAAATTATAATAAAAAAATAAAAAAATCAAAATATTACAAGAAATAAATAAACAATACATCAAATTGACTCATCGAGGATGGTATTGTAGAACATAGTTTATCTATACCAAGTCAAAAATGGGATTCCAAATAATCCCACCGAAGTCATCATACATTTTCTTTTGGAAATTAAAATTTAAATTATGATAATTTATTGTTGATTGTACCAAAAATAAAAAATTAACTTAATTTAAAATGTATTTGAATTTTTAAAAATAATTAAAATCTCTCTCTCTCTCTCTCTCTCTCTCTTAATCTGAAGGTTTTAAGAAGTTTTAGATGTAGAGACATAGAATCAAAATAAATTATAGAGATTGAGATGCAAATTCATTTTATTTTATTTTATTTTTATTTGAGACATTACAATCTAACTCGCATAATAAAAGACAGATGTCTCACTATTCTATATGACTTGGCAAATCTTTGTGACAGCATTTGCTGCTTGGAATCCGACAGTCCAACCCATAGGGATCACAAACTAGTTAGTTAGATAGATATCCTCTATGCCTGGTAAGTCGATAACCGACCAACTTGTTGGTGGAGTGCTTCTATCCAGCTCCTCGAGGCAACATGATACCATTTGACCACACTTAAATGGGTGTGGAAGAACATGGTAGTTGCCGTAGAGGTTGCGAAGAATCACTTCCTTCATCGAATGTGACAAGGCAAAGTAGTTAGGGTGAGGCGAGAGGCCTCTCGTCTTAGCCGTCTCATATCTTTTACAACATAGGGTGAGATGCATCAATACTCTTCAAAAATATCACGCACTACAAATATTAAATAAGAAAGTTTATCACAAATCTTTTCATAATTCTTGTTCATCTATCTCACATGACAGTGTAATCCATTTTTTTCATATTGCTTTAAATCTATCTATTCATATGGATAATTTACCAACTTCTACATGTACCTACCCTGTATTTGGACATTGAGACTTTGAATACTAGTCCAACTTCACTAATAATATCAATCATAGTTTGAAAATATGAATTAGTTGTTACATGGGTTGAGATACCAACATCAAGGTAAAATAAGACATAAATGTGAATGCCCACTCAACATTATCTAAGACAAATATAAAATAAGTTAAGGCTTGATTTACCTACATAAAAAATAATTTATAAATATATTTTACTATCTTTTTTGTAACCATTGTCGTTGCCTAAACTCTTTGAAAGGTTTACTTTATTGTTTTTCCATTTCTATCTTGTTGCTTATATATGGATGTGTTTGTCGGTCAAATTGATTGTGACTGATAGAACTTACTATCTCTGCTTGAGTGAGATATATAGTAAGTACCTTTTACATTTAATCATTTAGCAGTTGTAGTCCTAAATCTTCTTGCTATCCCTTTTCTCTCTTCATCTTCACAACCTAATACCTTACACGCTTACACTACTCTCTTGACTTGTGTCACCTCTTCATTGTTTGATCCATCGATGTCAACTATAGCCATTCCTTTACCTTTTTTATAGGTTTCAGACATGAAATTTTTGTCTCTTCATCTAAGTAGCTCGTCATGTAACTTGACTATTTGATTAATACATATCTCTCATTAATTTAATGATCTAGGATAGCAATTCATCAAAAAACAATTATAGAGAAACAAAAGAATCATTCAAGGTCCCTTACCAAGCCATATGCTTGTCTTCAGCCCTGCTGTAGGTGAGCAACAAATGAGGACTTTGCCACCATAATATCATTAGCATTGGCAAGCGCTATGAACATTGTAACCATATGAAAAAAAACTCTCCCTCTCTTTCTCTCTCACACACACGAAAACACACATCTAGTTGTATTACATATAGATGAAAATAGAATAAGATATATACATCTATTGAATAGGAATAATTCATCAAAATAACAACAATTCAAAATAAAAGACAGTCAATAAAATACAAGGCAGTCAACCAAAATAGTATATAACAGTCCAACATAAAAGACATAATGCGCAAATCTATTTAAATAAAAGACATAACAACCCAACATAAAATAACCACGAAGATCAAGATAATACTCATTCATTAGCTATTTGAACGGTATATCTATGATTCAATTAAAGAAATGAAATTTTCATAAAAATAGAAAAGTAGCAATGTAAACATAATTGATACAAGAAGAATACATTTTAACTATAAAGATAACAAAAAAATATAGAATTAAAATACAACACATGAATAATCATAGATATTGTTTCACATTTAGAGATTGCAATTATCTTTGCTTACATATGATCAACAATGTAAACATTTTATACGATAAATATCATTTTTAAATAAATTATAAAATATTTAAATTATATTTGTTACCCTCTTCTGTTGTGAAGTGCTCATAGTCGAGTTGCAATAGCACTATATAATGATTCTCCTCTAGATGTGTCAAAGCTAACTAATAAATCTACGATGATAATTCTTTTATTATCTTATGGAATTTATGAGTTATGTCTAAATATATAATTTAAGCTTTGTTCTTGTTTGAAAAAATTATGAATAATACAATATGCCATTGCAATCTTCACTTGAATTTTGATAAGATAATTTCTTGACTTCATAAAAATAGAAAAATGAGCTTTTAGAACCCCAAATGCTCTTTCGACAATATTACGAAGTTGTGCATGTCCATGATTTAATATGTCCCCATATGTCTGTAACGAGTACGAGATCTACGAGTTGTGTATGTTGAAAGATGTTGCCTGTAGCCACAATATTGGGCAAGGTATTGATGTGTATTTGCATATCTAGCATCAACCAAGTAATATTTTTCTAAAACAAAAAATATTAACAAGTACAACATTTATGTAAACTTGTCAATTGATACATAATTTTACAAAATATTATATCTTCTGAGACATTAAATCTACTTTCATTTGCCCATCTTAAAACTCTCATGTCTAATGCAAACCCTCCCATCCAACTATAACATATGTAAATATTATATTAAAATTAACACATGCCATGACATTTTAGATGTCCATCCTTTACGGTTTCGCCATGGCTCTTGATCTGCTTTTGACACCCTACTACTACATGTGTACTATCAATTGCACCTAATGCATTCTATAATAACCCCAACAATATGATGAATATGTTTAATATACATAGCATTGTTAAAAGGTAAATATGAAATGTATAATTTACCTTGAAGAATGAAAAATATTTTGAGTCATTATGAATTCTTCTATGAGTAGGAGTATCAGCTGGTGGCAATTTCATATGGTCATTTTTAATTGCCAATATAGAATCCAAAACATGATTGAAATACCAACTTATTGTCTCTCTAGAATGTTGAGTATGTTCATACTTAAATTTATGTATAGTCTACATCCCATTTGATCCATCAAGCTAGCATTGATGCCCAAACACATGCAATTAAGTCAGCACTGATGTTTACATAATTTGTTCATGTTTGAGCACATAGTACATAGGCAATTCATATAATAAGTTTAACAATGTCGCTAGCTCATATGCCATGTTCAGTGTTGGCAATTCATATGCCATGTTCATGAAATGTCTTAAGTGTAGAAGTCTTCAACCAATCAAAGAAGATTTCCTTTCCAAGGTGTAAACTCCCACAGGATTAAGAAAATTTTGTTAGCATGCCGTCTTGTTTTTAATCAGTGTAGAAATTTACCCATGATATATGGTTAAGCCTTTTTGACTTTTCCACATAGTGGGAAGGGTCTATCCGCATAGGAAACATGTCCCATACGTACGCCCAGATTAGCATACCTGAAGCATGTTTAGACTAGTTGTCCAATGGAGCATCCAGTTGTGGACTAACCCTTAACTTATATTTTTTTGTCCAAGCCTAAGTTAGTGTCTAGTGGTGGACTAACTCCTCATATTTAGTTTTTTTGGTGTGAAGCTTGAGGTAGTGCCCAATGGTGTGCTAACTCCTAAAACTTAGTTTTTTTAGATCAAAGCCTGAGGTAGCATCCAAATTGTGGGCTAACTCCCTAGACTTAGTCAATTTTTTAATGTAAAGTCTAAGGTAGTGCCCAATGTTGGATAACTCCTTAGACTTAGTCATTTTTTTAAGTTCAAATTTTATGTGCTCAGGGCAATGTTCAGTTGTGGACTAACTCCCCGGACTTAGTCATTTTGTCCAATGCCCAATGGGCCAATTTAAGTCTCATCGGCATAATGGGCCAGTCTTCAAGTCTTTGGGCTAAAGAGGCCTATTTTGAGCTTCATAGGCCAGCAAGGCTTGTTCTTCAAGGCAAGCAAGGCCTACTTTACAACTTGTATGCCTTAGTTTTCCCCCTTTGCTTTCTTGCAGTAGCAACAGAAGATGGTGCACACCTCCATGCAGACAGCTAGAAAGATGACCTATTTTGGTGCTGTCTTGTGACCAAACCTGATGCTATCCTTGATAGAAATGCATGCCCTACAAGCCAATCATATATGATATAATTCGACATGTCTAGACATATCTCATTCAAATAATTAAGCAAATTCTTCATTACTAGCTCTTATTATATGCGAATATCGTAATGAAGTTCTTGATCAAATGCAATGATGATTAAATCATGATAATGAGATTGATCATCTAGAGAAATTTGATCTAAATGTTTCTAGTCATAGGATACTTGAGACGTGACATCAAGGATTGGATACACTAGTGTATGTGATGTCTTCTCATGTGATGAGGATGGCCAATCTCATTAGTCATTAGTATGGAGACACTAAGATACACATACAGGTGCTCATTAGTTGAATGAGTTCATTGAACTGACCAAATTAGAAACCCTAAATAGTATCTTACAGAACTGTCAATTAGGATTTCTATCATCACGGTTGTATGGTTGGACCTTTAACCTGAGTTGCCAAAGATACCTGGTTGAGTGGAAACTTGTGCTTTGACCATTGACTTATGGATCACCATTTAGATGGTCAAGTATAGTGATGGATTGGGTATAAGGAAAACTCGATGGAGACAATTGAGTGGACAACAAGGGATCGTCCACTCTCAGTAAGTGAGAGAATGTCCTATGGGATGGTACTCCAAATCCTTGGCTAGAGTAGATAGGATAATTGAAAAATTAAGTTTTTCAATTGATCCAATTCCAAGTACTAGATCCTATAGAGTCGGTATATTAAGGAGTTGATAGTCGATGCCATACTCATTTTCGACTGTGCCATTAGATGGAGGAGGGTTTATATCCATGTGGTAACTGATGATAGAAAGACTCAATGGAGATGAGATTATATCCATAGCTATTTGGGATCATGAGATGTGGCTTGTACTCTTCATGATCGATAGGTTGATTAATCTGTTATCAGATAATAGATTTAATTAAATTAAATATAATTATTCTATTTTATTTAGGCCTCAACCAAACAGGCTATTGGTTTGGTGGGTCACACACATAAGGACTTATCCACAAGTATAGGGGCAAGGGTGTAATTTATAGAGATTTTGGGTTTTTCTGGAAAATTCTATTTTTTTTATAAATACTAATTGTTTCAACCAAACTCTATCAAGCTAAGGGTGTTAACCACATCCTCAGCCTCCTCCATATCTCCTTCTTTCTCTAGAAGGCATCTATGAGCGATGGAGCTCCGTTCGGGAATAGTTCTCGAGGCCGGCTCAAAGGGAGAACCTGTTGTGGATAAAGTTTGTGTGAATACTGCTGGAGACCGGACACTTGAACGGTTTGAAAAGCTAAAGAAGCTTATCTCCTTCCTTTCCATAGGATTTTATGAATCCCTATAAGGTATATTCGAACTCGATTTGATCGGTCTTAAGTTTTTGTCGTTCGGTTTCGATTGAGATATATTCTAAAGGAACCCATTGAAATTGTCTCTTTCACTGCACCAAATTTTTATGGATGATTCCTTACAGTGGTATCAGAGCCCGGTTCCTTCATGTAATTTATGTGTTCTCGAATATGTGCAAACATATGTATTCTTGAGGCCACCATAATCTATATGTGATTCAAATAAGATATTAGTTGGTTTTTGTAGAATCTTGTGATATTGGGCTTTCCAATGCCGTAAACCATTTGAAGTTTGGATATCTGTAGATTTCGGGAGAAGCCCCAAATTTCGATGTCTCTGTCATGCCCGAATTTGGGAATTTTGTGAAATCTCCGTCCAGAGATGAAATTGAGGCTTGAAATTTTTTTTAAGGAGATGGGTAATATGATTACCTAACCTTTTCTCATGATATCTAGCTTTGAACGGTGGCAGAAGAAGAAAATTTGAGATTTCTTCGATGAACTAGGGTTCTACTAGGTATGACGGTGTTGGCCTATTTCTCCCCAATTTACCATCATTAAATTTTTTACTAAATAGATATATACATATTTGGAAATTTCATTTGATGAGGATTCCATATTGTATTTTTGGAGAATTTTTTACTTCTGGGATAAGGAGTTATCCTTGTTGTAAAATGATAATTTCTGCTACAGAATCCAGACGACTGCCACCTCTTCTTTGTCATTTTATGGTTTGTTGCAATTTTTTATGGAGATGAGGCAACTTTTTTGGATTCCTTATTTGATGAGGATTCCAACGCATATTTTTTTTTGTATTTTTATGAGCCTCGGATAAGGTGATAAAATCTGATTTTGGAGGAGCTTAATATTCCAGATGAACAATGTCGATCATGCCCTTATCGGGTGGAGAAGAAGACTTCGTAGAGGACATGGAACCGTATCTTGGTCAACTCCCAGTTGGACTAGGATCCTACGCGTGCGTGCGTGCCAGGAGGGTGCATAGGCGGCGCAACGCGCCAGCACCATCGGCGTAGTGGCGGCGAACATTGGTGCACACCGGCGTGGCACATTTAATGATTTTAAATTGTTTAATGTCATAAAAAATCTAAAAAATTATGAAAAAATTCCAAAATAATTTTATAATATTATTTAAGATGTTTTAAAGTTTTAAATTACTTGTTAGATGATGTTAAGTGTAAATTAACTTATAGTCAAACTTTAAAATTATTTTAAAGATTTAACTTAGTTAATTACTGTCTTAATTAATTCTAAAAAATTATATTTTACAGAATATAAAATAGGATATTAATTTTTGACTTTTCACAGTATTTGGAATGCATAAATGTTCTAAATAGTTTAGATATGCATGTTTATTTCATATAAATTATTTATATGTTGTTGTCATGTTATTTTCATGCTATTTATATTATAAAAATTCAACTTGCATGAAATTGAAAATTTCAAAATTAAAGTATATAATTTTATGATGATATGATATATCTCATACAATTATCACGTATGCGCTCTATACTCATGTGATAAATGTTAGTGTGTGTATGAAGGTGATTATGGACTTAATTGTGCTTAGCTTGTGATTACTTTTTAATTATGTTGATTATGTTATTAAATGGGGCATATGTGTGCTTCCTCTCTCTCTATACAATTTGATTGTACATTCTACCTCCCTTTATTAATGTACTCCTCTTGGTTAAAACCAAGGTTTCTTATAAAGTCATTTACATTTGGAGGTCTGCATACCATTAAGCCACTTGTAAGAGTTAGAAGCTGGTTCGTGGAAGGTTGGAGAGAGGGACCACTTGGAGAAGCACCCTTCTAAAGTGGGAGCATACCAACTCATGCATCTAAAGTAAGTATTTGCATCAATAGGGGTGCCTTAGGTGCATGCTTAAGGTTAAGTCCATGATCACTTATTTTTTTATACATATTTGATATGTGGATATGTGCTACAGGTTATACCTTAGATATATAATATACCAAAGATATTACATATACTTAGCACATATTATTGATGAGAGCACATATTATTAATGAGACTAAAATAAAATCTATCCATGTTTTAATTAGGTTGATAAGCGTGTGACATTAAGAATGACTCATGCAGCCTTCCGTTATTATGGTCTTGATGAGCCAATCTTAAATTGGATAGGTTTGTTGTACTACTACAAGGCCTATTCATCAAGGGATTGGTGATTATGGCTAAGGCATTTGCCTAACCTTAGAGTGGACCATTTGCATGGCTTTGCTGTGCTACAACAAGGACTATGTGAAGAATCCATTCTCATAATGTAACAAGCGGGTTTAATCTAACTAGAGTATATGGCTTGTTGTGCTACCACAAGGTCATAACTTTAGAGGCTAAATGACTAAGAGTTTCAAGAGTTGCAACTAGCAATAGTTGCCTACCAAATAAGTATGAGGTGATTTGTTGTGCTATCACAAGGTCATCACCATAAAGTTAATAGGGTCTTAGTCCTCACTAGGATTTCATCATGATATCCCGTTTTTGCATAATGAAAGTTATGCAAATTTGTTGAAAATTAGTGGGAGCATAAATTTGGATGAAAGACCATATCTTAATTTTAATGAATGTCTGCAATGTTATATTAATAAAATTATATCTCAGTTGTACGATACATTGATAAACCACCATTAATATGGCATACTAGATGCCAAATAACTTAACGACTCACACTTCTTAAACCGGTTTAGAACTATGAAAAATTGTTCTCATAGTTGACCAATTAACTATCCTACTTAAGAAGTAGGTGTCTCCTAGACTATTTAATAATATGAAAGAAATATAAAATCTTATCACATAGACAAGATGCATTGTTTGCCTTAAACTAGATGTTAGTCTCTATGACATATAAAATTTTGTAGAGGTAACATGGAAAGATGGATATGAGATCTATCATGGCTCATGGTGATGATCTAACTAAGTGCATGTTAGAAAAAACAATATATCTTAATTACTTCTTGTTGGTGATACCATTAGAAAGAAGTAAAATCATTAGATAGAAATAGGAGATAGTTAAAAGTAAAAGAAGGTGGTCAAGATAATAAAGCCATAATATGACATAATTCTTACACTATCATGATGATGGTAAGTGAAGAAGAAGTACTAAGTGTATTGTATATAACGCAAAGGTGGAGCTTGAGAAGTTTCATGCATCCAAGTCATTGACATTTACTTGTTTTAAATATACACATAATAATATTAGATATTATATGTGTATATCATAATATTAGATACTATGAATATATCTAATGGTATGAGATACCAAATATGGATCTTATATCTACAAGAAGATGTAGATAATGCCAAGTAAATGGAGGCTTAATAAAGAAGATGTTGATCTACATATGAAATGGTGCAAAAGTTGCATCATTACTAGTGGGAGGTACAAATCTTTAATAGTCTTATGGAGATATCTTAATAATTAAAATTGCTATTATATCCTTCTACAAAAATATTATATAATTTTTTGCTTGAATAAATGTTGATTTATTCTAAACTATGGAATTGACATATGTTCTAAAAGATTAAATGACAAAGTGTTTGCCAGTGGGAGCTTAATGAATTGTTTAATCATATTTGATATGTTAGCTCTTATGTTATATGTGAATACTCCTTTTAAGAGGAAATGGGTTGATTTAGATCAATTTACACTTTAGCTTGATGCAAACATGAAGAATGGGTAAATGAGTTATTAAAACTCGTACAACTAGGTGTATGTTAGCCCATATCTAGTAAGGCTAAAAGAGAATATTTCCACTTCATTATTTTCAAAGATGATGTCTATAGGTATGGATATATGTATTTTATGAAGTACACATTCAAGATCTTTGAAAAATTATCTGAGATTAAGAATGAAGTAGAGATACTAATGAAAAGAGTATTAGAACTCTTTAATGAGATCAAGGAGGTGAATACTTAAGTACATAATTCACATATAATTGAAAGATAATAGAATCTAATGGACACCACTTTACAAATTTTAGCTTAATTGAGTAGCTTAAATGAGAAGCTGTATTGTGTAAGACATAATATGCACAATGACAAGTTTTGCAAAATTTCTCTTTGTCTATTTTTGGCTAAGTACTCATATAACCACTTTAACTTAAATAGGTACCTTCTAAGTCTGTTTCGATTATTCCATATAAGATATGGAAAATGGGTTAAAACTTGATCTTAAGCAAGTTAAGATTTTGGAATGTCCGACAAGGTGAATCAATATAACCCTAATTAGTTGGAATATAAGACTATGAAGTGTTTCCTTGTGGGATATCCTAAGAAAACTTATGGATATTAAATATACCACCCTTATGAATAAGGGTATGTGTTGCTCAGCTCACTATATTTCTAGAGGAAAAATTTCTCCTTAATAAAGATAGTGAGAGAAACATATATACAAAAGATGTTCCAGTCCTACAACCCAAAGCTACTTCTATTAAGGTAAGGTACTAGTTAAATACACATTGGTAATTTATAGGTCTGTTCTTGTGTCCATTAAATCTAAGAGATATGTGGGACATATCTTTGATGGAAGAAATGAGGCATTAGATAAAAATGATATTGATCCTAAGATCTTCATAGAGGCAATATAAGATATTGATTCTAAAATGAGAAGACAATAAATTTGATATAAACTCTATCTATTCTAATCAAATTTAAGACTTGATAGATCCACCTAACGTTATAGTATCTATAAGAAATAAATGGATCGCTAAAGAATAGATTGGAGTGGATTAGAAGGTAGATGTAAGTACCCGAAACGGGAAATCCGTAGATCTCCCTCTTCCGGCCCCTACGCTTGCTTTGGGGACTTGGTGGATGGGATGTTAGTGGTTGTGGTCGCCAGGAGCCAAAGGCTCCAAAATATGGTAGAATGAAAAGAAATGAAATGGAGAAATGACCGTCGTACCTTTGGGAATGGGAGATTGTTGGGTTCCAACTTCTCCTCTCTCGGCCGGCTGAAAGAAGAAAGCTTAGTGAGCCCTTCGTCTTCGATCCGGTTGAAGCTCCACCTCAATTGGATTTACCTAAAAATGTCCATAAGAAAACATAGAAACAAGTGAAAGGTTCATTAGTTCTAATGAAAGCATAGTATTGTGCTCAAATTTGAATTCAAACATGCAAAAGAAAAAAGACTAACCAGATTGGGACTAAATCCCCTATTTAGAAGGTTTAGATATGCATGAAAATGCAAATAAGTGGCTCAATATATGCTAAATGACATATTAATGAGAGTTAAAATGAAAGGGGAGAGTAAAGTATCGACCAGAAAGGTAAATAAACTCAAAAAAGTGTAAAACAGGGTCTGCCCTTGCTAGTGCCCCATATATGGGGCGCTAGCTGTAGGTGTCCCCTTGATAGGGCACGTTGACCAAAGTCAAAGCGCCCTATTTATGGGGCACCAGGGACTGGCTTCAGCAGATTTTCTTCCCTTCTTCGCGGCGTCGCCCCGGAGTGTAGGAAGACCTCTAAGACGGAAAAAGGACTTCTTCAAGCAGCCAATACTCAAGTGAAGCTAATGGAAGAGTGTTTTGGCACTAGATGTAAAAGAAATGGAGTGTAGAGGCCCTCAAAGTCGGAGAAAAATCATATTTCTGAAGAAGGAAACTGCAGGTTTTTGGGGTTTTTGGGAGAGGGTTTTGGATCGGTTTGAAAGCTTGGAGAGGGGTTGTAAGTTCTTGGGAGTGTTATGGTGGATGAGAGAGTTTGGGGGAAGCCCTTGTTGTGTGCTAAACCTTCTAAATGGGGGTCCTTTTATAGGAAAGAAGAGGGCAACTTTATCTGTAGAATTGTCCCATCAATCTGTCCAATCAGTCAGATCAGGAGCAGGTGCCCTATAAGTAGGGCACCTGGTGCCCTATTTATAGGGCGCCAGGGCCTGGTGCCCTGTATATAGGGCACTTTGACCCTGGTCAACGCTTATTGATCTTCTTCGAAATGCGCCGAAAAACTTGATTTTTCTGGAAAACTCGGTTCCCTTGAAAGGTTACTCAAATATTACTCATGAAAATAAGAATTTAAGCTCTTCAACTAGGCCAAAATTGCGTGTCTACAGCTTGCCTCACCTTGGCGTCGGCTTTGTAGGGGAGTGACACGAATGAAACGTAGGCGAATGTAGCGAAGCGTAATGAGGCGTAGCGGAATAAAGTGGTAATGGACTGAAAAGGTGACGCCAAGGTGTAGATTTAGACACGCCCTCATTGGCTTAGTTGAGTGGAATAAAACTTTACCGGACTCCGAGATTACCCTTTGTCTTATCGAAACCTTCCCTCTGGTTGATTGGTTAAAGAGAAGAACAGTACTGAAAGTAAATAACTAAAATCCCACGTGGGGGAGAATTGTTACCGGCCAGGACCCGAACTGCATGGTGTGTTGAACTCGGTAGAAATGCAGTAAATTGCGAAAAGTAGGGAGGAGACAGCCAATCAACCAAGGTTGGGTTCTTCAAATTCATAAGGTTTTACTCAACAATACCGGTTTAGTTCGACATGGAAAAACTTCTTGTTTAGATGAAATCATTGTTAAAACCCATTGAAAACTGATTCTCTGAAAAATCAAGACCTTCTCCATTTTTAAAATGTTCATAATGGGATTGGAAGGAGGTTATGGCAGGATTAGGAAGCGGGGAATGGTCATGGTGGGATGATGCATGTTGGTGAATGAAATGATGCATGCTGGGTTTAAAGAAATACAAATAAATATAAGAAAATAGTTGAAGATATAGGTTGAACATAATGGGTCAGGACATCTATGAAGAAGCCGTCATCCCTGCATATTCAACTTTGACCTATCCGCAAGCCTAGGGAATGACTGAGCCCTCACTAATTTTGTTGAAGGGGTTCTCAGGCTCACTCACCTCTAGACTTGAGGTCTTCAACATCTTAAATATTATTCATTTTAATAGATGCAATACTAAATGCAAGTCCTAATAGGGGTCGAGGTAGTCCACTTTTGTTTTTCAATTTTTGATTTTTTTGTTGTTTTTGCTTTCTCTAAGTGTCTGGGGATATGAAGCTGGCATGCCTTCTCCTATTCCTGCATCCACTTGAGAGAAGGTATTAGAACTTTATTTTGGCTTAGTCCCTTGCGAGGAGAGGGCAAAGTTGCCTTGCTCTTTTGTCAAGGGACATAAGCCTTATCAAGGAAAACATAAGTATGTGTAAGACTAAAATTAAACATGAATGCAAAGGCAACTAGTCAATTAGAAAGCAAATTTTTAGGTCTTTTAGAAATTTTTGGTTTGTTCGGGTTTTGATGGTTTTATAATGTTTTTGGTATTTGTAACTTTATGATTTTTTTGGTGTTTTAGATTTTTACTTTTTTAAGAATTTTTATTTTATGAAGTTGTCTGGTATTTTCGAAGTATTTGATTTTTTTTTGGTGTGGAAGGAACGATCATCTCATCCTTTGCCTTGCTTGACATAGGTGCCCCTTATTGTTACCCAAGTGTTAAGAGTAGGCATCACGTGTAAGAAAGTGCCTTGTTCGGAATCTTCTGACCTTCCGCCTTCGATAAGCTATGGCTTTTCTTGGATCCAGTCGGTCAACCTTACCCGCAAGGTTAAAGAGGGAAGAGGATTGGTGGTAAGTCCTTAATAGGATTCGGGGGTGTCAAATTTGTTTCTCTACTAGTGCCCGCATTGCCCGTTTGGGATTTGACATCCTTGGGTCCTTCCTTCTAGCCCTTTTCTTTGATGGCCCACATTCAGATAGGTCTTTTTTCTTTTGCTTGATTTTGACCTGAGGGGTTCATTGCCCATCTTTTGGAGCCTTTTTCTTTTTTTTGGGGCTTTTGTTGGTACACATTCAGACAGGTCTATTCTTTTGCTGACCTGAGGGATCATTGCCCATCTTTTGGCACCTTTTCTTCTTCTTTAAGAAGTCAGACCTTTAGAGGCATCTTCCTACTAAGGCAATGTGCACTTTCGATACTCCTCATTCTAACCCCTTCCATCTATTCCGTACCGAAATAAGAAGAGAATGGGACAGGGTTGACCTTCTTTTGCCAAGTGTTGCCTAGCTTTCTCTCTGACTTTCAATCATCAGACTCCGAAACCTAGGTGTGTAGTGTGTGTAGTATGATGCCTATTCTTATTTCCCTAAGTGACAAGTTGGTGCACCGAGCAAACAAGCGTTAGATGTTATCATCATTCTTCGCACCTTCGGATTTTATAGACTTTTGTGATTTTTGTAATTTTTATTTTAAAGGAAATTTTTTTGAGGTATACCTCATTCTAGGGATGAGCTAGTTCTTCTCCTTCTGCATTAGCCAGCTTGTATGAATTACCGGAATAAACAGCCGAAATTACATACGAACTCTCCCAATTAGGTTGAAGTTTGGAGCGGGGACCTCCCGGCTTAATGAATTTTCGTTTAAGCACAACCTCACCGATTTCAAATTTTCTCTCTACCACCCTCTTCAAATAAAATCTTTTAAGTCTATTCTGATAAGATCTAGCATGTTCGGCAGCGGCCAGCCTCCTTTCATCCAAGAGTTCGAGTTGTGTGAGAAGAGAATCTCGGCGTTCATCTATTGATATGTCTCGATCGATCTGGACTCAGAGGGAAGAAATGATTACTTCATATCGGACTACCGCCTCCATCCCAAATGCCAAGGCATAGGGAGTTTGACCTGTTGGGGTTCGAATAGAAGTGCGGTAGGCCCATAGAGCATCAACTAGCTTATCCGGCCAGTCCGCGAACTTGCTAGACTTACAAGTCTTCTTAATGATTTTTATCAGAGTTTTATTAGTGGCTTCTGCTTGACTGTTGCCTTGAGGGTAATATGGATATGAATGATGCAATTTGATGCAATACCTGTTGCAAAGGTCACGCAGCTCTTGAGAGATGAATTGTGGTCCATTGTCGGTGATGATGTCGCCTGGGATCCCGAACCTGGCAATGATGTTGCGTTTGATAAAGGTGCAAACTGTTGATGCCTTGATTTCCACATATGCTTCCGCTTCCGCCCACTTGGTGAAGTACTCCGTTGCTGTTAGGATGAAGGATTTGGTTTTGTTTGTGGAGTTCGGGTCACCAAGGGGTCCGATAACATCAAAAGCCCACATAGCAAAAGGCCACGGGGCATGAATCGGGTGAAGGAAAGATGCGGGAGAGTGAATCTTGTCGGCGTGAAGTTGACATTGATGACAGTGCCAGACAAAGACCGAGCAATCTTCTTCCAGAGTAGGCCAATAATACTTTTGCCTGATGATCTTCTTGGTGGGGGCCTGGGCATTTACATGGCCTCCACATACTCCGGAATGTGCTTTTTTAAGCACTAGTTCAGCCTCTTCTTCTTCTACGCACCTTAATAGAATGCTGGCCAGGCTCCTTTTATAAAGTACTCCACCTAAGATGGTGTATCTCTGGGAGACTCTTCTTATGGCTCTCTTCTCTTTGGCAGTTGATCCCGGTGGATATGTCTGATCCTGACAGTAATTCACGATCTCATTATACCATGGTTTCTCACCCTCTTCTAATTCCTCCAACTCGACTAAAGATACTTCCTCTTTTTGCTCTATGTATTCCTTCCTTTCAAACTCTTCTTTAACTTTCAAGAATCGTGCATCTTCCACGGCCGGAATGGTTCGTCGGCGGACATAGATCGTCCTAACTTGTCTGCCTAGCGGGATAGATAGTGAAGATGCCAGGGAAGCGAGAGCATCGGCAAGAATATTCTGAGCACGAGGGACATAAATGAATTCAAGTTTGGAGAATAGCGTGATGTAACAGGCGGTGAGTTCTTGGTACGGCCTGAGCCCGGGATGAGATGTGCGGTATTTGGCAAGCACTTGGCGGAGAATCAACTGACTACCACCGATCACCCTTAGTTTAGTGACACCATAGAAGTTAGCGGCCTCCAGTCCGGCCAGCAAGGCTTCATACTTAGCTATATTATTTGTTGCTGGAAAATGGAGCTGAAAAGCCTGTGGAATGGTGACACGTTCGGGTGACAGAAGAACAATCCCTATCCCTCTACCCTGGGAGTTTAATGCCCTATAAAAATATAAAGTCCATAATTTGGAAGATTGAATGGATATCAATTCTTCGTCGGGGAATTCTGATTGGATAGGGTCAAAGATTGGGATAGGATGATGGGCAAGGTGTTCAGCAATCGCATATCCCTTGATCGCCTTCTATTGGATATAGGTGATGTTGAACTGAGAGAGGAAGAAACCCCCAAAGTTTGATCAATGTTATCCTTCTCCTCATATTGGATTTCATCTAGCTGGATCACATTTTTCAAATATTCCGGTTATCTGGCACATCCTAAGCTTTTCTGAGCTAACTGATGTAGGTCTTTTTCTGGAATTCTCCTACCTCTAATTTTTGTCCTATTTTTATTAGAAACTAAACTTAAAGAAGAAGAAGGTAAATAAGGGGAGGAAGAGGAGGTGGATGGAGTGGAATTTATTGGAGAGAATGGAGGGCAAAGGAGGTCAATCAAGGATCTGGTGGCTCCTTGGGGCGAATGCCCTTCCGAGGCAAGTTGAGATGTTTCCTCGATCGAAATTTGAGTTTCATGGAGGACGTTTTTTTTGGGAGTGCTAAACATAAAGACAGAATGGGTTTCAGGTGCCCGATTTGGGTTAAGATCAACTATGGGAGCCAAAGTAGGCGGAGATATTGATAAAGAGGGGATGACTTCGAGAAATGTTTGATAGAGGGGGCTTTTGGGCCCAATGTTGACAGAAAGAGGTGATGGGCTAGTAGGCCGGATGATCATAGAAGAAGGTGGGTTTATGGACCCAATAAGAGGAGGATGCAGGCTCAAGGGCCCGGGTTTAGGAGATGGGCTCGAGGGCCCGAGAATTGGAGAAAATGGGCGCAGAGTCCCGTATTTGGTAGAGGGGCTCGATGGCCTAACAGCAATAAGTGGGTACGCGGACCCATAAGTCGGGCCTGAGGGCCTAGAAATAGGGATCGGGCCAAGAAGCCCGGGGAGAGCATCACAGTGCGTTGGGGCGTCGGCCCCAAAAGATGACATAATGAGGGAAGGCCCTCGTGGAGTTGGTTGGACTTCTTCTCGAGTCGGTTTGGCAATATGACCCTCGGGTGTGTCAACAGGTGGTTCAGCCTGGAGTGGTTCATTGCTTGACCCTTCTTCATCGGTGGAAAACAGAAGAGATATTTCTGGATACAAGTCATCTTTAGGGTCGTTGGTTCTTCTTCTCTTCTCTTGGTCCATCTCTTGTTCTTCCTTGTTCTCAGCCAGTTGAATGGTCTCTTTCTTGATGAAAATTTTTTGTAAGCATCCAGAAAAGTATCTGCTTTTGAGATTCTGACCATTGGCAGTCGTTCCATCATATCCAACCCCACTTTTTGGTTGTAACCTCACTAGATTGATTGGCTCAGCTATGTCTTGCAATTCCTTGCCTTGTCCTTGGCCTTCTTGGTATCCCAAACTCTTCATTATATGCCACCCAATAGTTTCATTTTTCTCTCTTTTCCTTCTCCACACTTGCCGGGCTGCTTACTTATGTTTGGAAGATCCAAGATTGTCAAAATCGGCTCATTCGGCAACCCAAGGGGTGGTGGAGAAGATGGATGGTCTAAGGGCATGCTTGTCACCTTAATCACTTGTCCCTTGTAAGGGAATTTGAGACACTGGTGATTGGTGGAGGCGACTGCCTCTAATGCTTCCAAATAAAGTCGTCCCAGAATAGCTTTGTATGTCGGATCCATCTCTAGTATGTGAATGTTGACAGTGACTGTTCGGGATCCAAGATTTACATTTAATGTAATCATGCCATCGGTAGGCTTTTTTGAATTGTCATATGCGGTCACTGTTATTTGAGATGGCCGGACGTCCTCCTCGGAGATTCCACAAAGATATAATGTTTCTGGTGGCAGAACATTAATGGATGCTCCGGTATCGACCAAGCATGACTTAATGCCTACTCCATTGATGTGGACTGTGATGCATAAGGCACATTTCCTTATTTCCTGGTTGGCCAACTCTTCCTTTGTGAATGTAAGGGCCGGGTACTCACTTCTTGGGACCAAAACCGATGAGATCTTTTTCGGGGGGAGGCTCTCGTTTATCATTACTAGCTGTAAGTACTGTTGGAGAACCTCTTGATGGACTCTGGATCTTTTGATCAACTCTAAGATAGAGATCCATGTCGGGATTTTATCAAGATGTTTCAGAAAGTCATAGGATGTCCCAGGCAATGGTTCATCGATGTGTTCTTCTTCTGCTTCTGGTACTAATCCTGATTGACCGGCCTGGGGAAAGACCCTTTGGAACATGCGCCCACTCCTGAGTATTGTGGCAAGTTGAGGAGTTATAGTTGGGGTGGTAGTGGTGGGTGGTGGGTTAGGTCGAATGATGGGAGCTCTTGCGATGGGTGTAATGATGGTGGTTTGAGGCATAGTAGAGTAGGTAGGTTGTGAAGGTACAGTTGCTCGAGGCAGGATGATGATGGGTCCTAGTGGTGGTGATGTTTGTGGTGGATTAACCGGGCAGATTAGGGTCCATCCCGATTAGAGTTGTGTGGCTGGTGGTGTTATGATGGGTCGTGATGGTGCTCGGATGATGGGTGGCCGGTTGAGAGTAATGGGGTTGGCTGATGTAGCTCGGGGTATGGAATGGACGGTTTAGTTGACGTGCATGGCAGAGGTGGCTCCCCCAACTTGCCAATTCTGGCCCCGATGATGATACTCCTCGGAAGAGATCAAGATGGGATTAACATGTTGATTCCCCGGTGCGGGTGCATGTGGAGGTAGAGGGTTTTGGATAATCCCTAGGCCGGGGTTTTGTTGTTGTTGTTGCTGAGTTGGTGCGTGCTGCCATTGAGGTTGATCTTTCACTGTTTTGATGTATTCCCCCATCTGGTCCCAGTCAATACTACCTTGCTCATTAAGGTCGTGGATGTAGTCTTTGAATTGAAAACAATTTTCCACAGTGTGCCCAGGATATCTGTGAAACAGGCAGTATCGCTCTGTGTTGACATTTTGAGGCCACTCCAACTTCTCCCTTGGCAATGCAATTTGCCCTGCCGCCATGAGTGCATTAAAGATATCCATGAGAGAGTACGACACTGGCAGGTAATGGTTCCTCTTGGGTCCAACCTTTCGGGGTTCATAGGCCATGGGAGGGGGTCCTTGGTTGTAGTTGGCAAGTTGTTGCCGTGGTGGTTGGGGAACTGAGGCTTGCGGTCGCTGAGGGATCGGGGCTTGTTGTTGACGAGGCTGGAACTGAGGTTGATGTTGAGGTTGACAAGGGTTTCTAAATGGTTGATTGCTAGGTGGGTTCCCTACAACATTGAGGTTCTCGTTTGTCACTACACCCTCAGTCACTGGGCCGGTTGTGGTAAAAGTGGTTTTCTTGACAGCTCGGGGTCTAGAATCAAACAAGTTCATGATAGGTGAGTCCCTAAGCTGTGTCTAAATGTATCGTGCCTTCTCATAGAGTTCACTCATGGAGGTGGGGTGATGCAAAGCCAACATATTCTTTAAGGCTGGAGTGGCGTTGGTGATGATCATCTTCACTTGCTCTGGTTCTGAAATGGAATCAGTAAGCTTTTCTGCCATGGACCTTCACCTATCAGCATATCTAGTAAAATCTTTATCACTTCTCATTCTTTCAGCCATGAGGTCGGTGATGGAATATGTTGGTCCCACCCTATCTTGATATCTCTGCAAAAATTTAGCTTTGACAATTTCAAAGTTACTCGCCTCCAAAGAGTCAAGCGAGTAGAACCACTCTAAAGCTGAACCCTCTAATGATCTTATGAAAAGAAAAGCAACTGCCCTTGGATCATTTTGCCACATTACCGACTCATACAGAATGTCCTTGATATGAATGAAGGGATTACCGGTTCCGTTGTAGCGATGGTATACCGGCATCTCAGAGGGAGGTAGAAGAAAAGTAGGGAGGGAAGGAAGATAAATTTCAGGGGTTGCCTTGGTGTCGATCAATCGTCTAAGCTCTCTATACTGCTCATCCATGCGATTGATTTTGTTAATCATGGCTTGATCGACAGAAGGTTCCCTAAGAGGAGGAGGAGGAGTGGGTGCTTGGTGCACCGGAACTTGGATTGGATGGGTGTAGGCACCCGAAACGGGATATCCGTAGATCTCCCTCTTCCGGCCCCTACGCTTGCTTTGGGGACTTGGTGGATGGGATGTTAGTGGGTGTGGTCGCCAGGAGCCAAAGGCTCCAAAATATAGTAGAATGAAAAGAAATGAAATGAAGAAATGACCGTTGTACCTTTGGAAGCGGGGAGATTGTTGGGTTCCGACTTCTCCTCTCTCGGCCGACCGAAAAAAGAGAGCTTAGTGAGTCCTTCGTCTTTGAACCGGTTGAAGCTCTGCCTCGGCCGGATTTACCTACAAATGTCCATATGAAAACATAGAAACAGGTGAAAAGATCATTAGTTCTAGTGAAAGTGTAGTATCATGCTCAAATTCGAATGTAAACGTGCAAGAGGGAAGGAACTGACCGGATTGGGACTAAATCCCAACCCCTATTTAGAAGGTTTAAATATGCATGAAAAATGCAAATGAGTGGCTCAATATATGCTAAATGACATGTTAATGAGGGTTAAAATGAAAGGGGGGGGGGTAAAAGATCGACCGGAAAGGTAAATAAACTCAAAAAAATGCAAAACAGGGTCTACCCCTGCTAGTGCCCCATATATGGGGCGCCTGCTGCAGGTGTCCCCTTGATGGGGCGCGTTGACCAAAGTCAAAGTGCCCTATATACGGGGCACCAGGGACTGGCTCCAGCAGATTTTCTTCCCTTCTTCGCGGCGTCACCCCGGAGTGTAGGAAGACCTCCAAGACGGAAAAGGGACTTCTTCAAGCAGCCAATACTCAAGTGAAGCTAATGGAAGAGTGTTTTGGCACTAGATGTAAGGGAAATGGAGGGTAGAGGCTCTCAAAGTCGGAGAAAAATCATATTTCTGAAGAAGGAAACTGTAGGTTTTTGGGGTTTTTGGGAGAGGGTTTTGGATCGGTTTGGAGGCTTGTGGGGTGTGAAAATGGCTTATAAACGTGGTGTTGGATGAGCTCTAGGGTGGCACAAAGTTGGAACCTCCTCCAAGCTCCAAATGGAGGTCTATTTATAGCTCACAATAGGGCACTTTGGCCATTTTCGAAAAACAATGCCACGCGGCATGGCGCCCTGTATATGGGGCGCCAGCATCATGAAGTCTGTCAGGTCGACAAGATAAGTCACTGCGGGGGGTCAAATCAGCCTGTCAAGTCGATTTGATTTGGTGCCAGGCGCCCTGTTTATAGGTCGCCTGGTGCCCTATATACAGGGCGCCATGTGCCCTATTTATAGGGCGCCATGTGCCCTATTTATAGGGCGCCTGGTGCCCTATTTATAGGGCGCCTGTTGCCCTATAAGTAGGGCGCCTGTTGCCCTATTTATAGGGAGCCAGGTGCCCTTATATGCAGGGCACCGCCCTCTTCAAAAACCTCAAATTTTTCGGAAAACTCGGTTCCTTTGAAAGGTTACTCAAATATACTTCATGAAAACAATAATTTAAGCTCTCCAACTAGGCCAAAATTGCGTGTCTACAGCTTGCCTCGCCTTGGCGTCGGCTTTGTAGCGGAGTGACACGAATGAAACGTAGGCGAATGTAGCGAAGCGTAATGAGGCGTAGCGGAATGAAGTGGTAATGGACTGAAAAGGTGACGCCAAGGTGTAGATTTAGACACGCCCTCATTGGCCTAGTTGAGTGGAATAAAACTTTACCGGACTCCGAGAGTACCCTTTGTCTTATCGAAACCTTCCCTGCGGTTGATTGGTTAAAGAGAAAACACGATGCGAAAGTAAATAACTAAAATCCCACGTGGGGGAGAATTCTTACCGGCCAGGACCCGAACTGCATGGTGTGCTGGACTCGGTAGAAATGCAGTAAATTGCGAAAAGTAGGGAGGAGACAGCCAATCAACCAAGGTTGGGTTCTTCAAATTCATAAGGTTTTACTCAACAATACCGGTTTAGTTCGACATGGAAAAACTTCTTGTTTTGATGAAATCTTTGTTAAAACCCGTTGGAAACCGATTCTCTGAAAAATCAAGACCTTCTCTGGAGCTATAAAAGACCATTTTTAAAATGTTCATAATGGGACTAGAAGGAGGTTATGGCAGGATTAGGAAGCGGGGAATGGTCATGGTCGGATGATGCATGTTGGTGTATGAAATGATGCATGCTGGGTTTAAAGAAATACAACTAAGTATATGAAAATAGTTGAAGATATAGGTTGAACATAATGGGTCAGGATATCCGTAAAGAAACCGTCGTCCCCGCATATTCAACTTTGGCCTATCCGCAAGCCTAGGGAATGACTGAGCCCTCACTAAATTTATTGAAGGGGTTCTCAGGCTCAATCCCCTCTAGACTTGAGGTCTTCAACATCTCAAATATTATTTATTTTGATAGATGCAATACTAAATGCATGTCCAAATAGGGGTCGGAGTAGTCCACTTTTGTTTTTTTCAATTTTTGATTTTTTTGTTGTTTTTTTGCTTCCTCTAGTGTCTAGGGATATGAAGCCGGCATGCCTTCTCCTGTTCCTGCATCCACTCGAGAGAAGATATTAGAACTTTATTTTGGCTTAGTCCCTTGTAAGGAGAAGGCAAAGTTGCCTTGATCTTTTGTCAAGGGACATATGCCTAATCAAGGTAAAATATCGAAAAAATATAAGTATGCACAAAAGGAAACATGCATGACTGAAATTAAATATGAATGCAAAGGCAACTAGTCAATTTAGAAAGCAAATTTTTAGGTGTTTTGGGATTTTTTGATTTGTTTGGTTTTTGATGGTTTTATGATGTTTTTGGTGTTTTGGAACTTTTACGATTTTTTGATGTTTTGAATATTCTCTTTTTAGGATTTTTGACTTTATAGATTTGTTTGGTACTTTTTGAAGTATTTGATTTTTTGTTTGGTGTGAGGGACACGATTATCTCATCCTTTGCCTTGCTTGTTGTAGGTGTCCCTCATGTCACCAAGGGTTAAGAGTAGGCATCATGTGTGAGAAAGTGCCTTGTTCGGAATCTTCTGACCTTCCGCCTTCGATAAGCTTTGGCTCTTCTTGGACCTAGTCGGTCAACCCTATCCTTTGAGGTTAAAGAAGGAAGATGATTGGTGGTAAGTCCTTAGTAGAATTCAGGGATGTTGAACTCGTTTCTCTACTAATCCCCACATTGCCCATTCGGGTTTTGACCTCTTCGGGTCCTTCCTTCTAGCCCATTTTCTTTGATGGCCCACATTCAGACAGGTCTTTCTTCTTTTTTGCTTGATTTTGACCTGAGGGGTCATTGCCTATCTTTTGGAGCCTTTTTCTTTTGGACTTTTGTTGGTACACGTTCAGACATGTCTATTCTTTTGCTGACCTGAGGGGTCATTGTCCATCTTTTGGCACCTTTTCTTTTAATAAGTCAGACCTTCAGAGGCATCCTCCTACTAAGGCAACGGGTACTTTTGATACTCCTCATTCTGATCCCTTTCATCCATTCAGGACCGAAACAAGAAGAGAATAGGTTAGGGTCGACCTTCTTTTACCAAGTGTTACCTAGCTTTCTCTCTGACTTCCGATCATCGGATTCCGAAATCTAGGCGTGTAGTGTGTGCAGTATGGTGCCTATCCTTATTTCCCCTAAGTGACGAGTTGGTGCATCGAGCAAGCAAGCGTTGGATGTTGTAGTTATTCTTCACACTTTTGGATTTTATAGATTTTTTTGTTTTGTTTTTGTTTTAAGGAAAGTATTTTTTGAGGTATACACCATTCCAGGGATGAGCTAGTTCTTCTCCTTCTGCATTAGTCAGCTTGTATGAATTACCGGGATAAACAGCCGAAATTACATACGGACCCTCCCAATTAGGTTGAAGTTTGGAGCGGGGACCGCCCGGCTTAATGGATATTCTTTTAAACACAACCTCACCTATTTCAAATTTTCTCTCCACCACCCTCTTCTGATAAAATCTTTTAAGTCTATTTTGGTAAGATCTAGCATGTTCGGCAGCGGCTAGTCTCCTTTCGTCCAAGAGTTTGAGTTGCGCGAGAAGAGAACCTCGGCGTTCATCCATCGGGATATCTCGATCAATCTGGACTCGGAGGGAAGGAATGATTACTTAGTATGGAACTACCGCCTCCATCCCAAATGCCAAGGCATAGGGGGTCTGACCCGTTGGGGTTCGAATAGAAGTGCGGTAGGCCCGTAGAGCATCAACTAACTTATCTGGCCAGTCTGCAAACTTGCTAGACTTACAAGTCTTCTTAATGATTTTTATCAGGGTTTTATTGGTGGCTTCTGCTTGACCGTTGCCTTGAGGATAATATGGAGATGAATGATGCAATCTGATGCAATACCTGTTGCAAAGGTCGCGCAGCTCCTGGGGGATGATGTCGCTTGGGATCCCGAACCTGGCAATGATGTTGCGCTTGATGAAGGTGCAGACTGTTGATGCCTTGATCTCCACGTATGCTTCTGCTTCCGCCCACTTGGTGAAGTACTCTGTTGCAGTTAGGATGAAGGATTTAGTTTTGTTTGTTGAGTTTGGGTCACCAAGGGGTCCGATGACATCAAAAGCCCACATAGCGAAGGGCCATGGGGCGTGAATCGGGTGAAGGGAAGATGCGGGAGAGTGAATCTTGTCGGCGTGAAGTTGACATTGATGACAGTGCCGGACAAAGATCGAGCAATCTTCTTCCAGAGTAGGCCAGTAATACCCCTGCCTGATGATTTTCTTGGCGAGGGCTTGAGCATTTACATGGCCTCCACATACTCCGGAGTGTGCTTCTTTAAGCACCAATTCAGCCTCTTCTTCATCAACGCATCTTAATAGAACACCGGCCAAGCTCCTTTTATAAAGCACTCCACCTAAGATAGTGTATCTCTGGGAGACCCTTCTTATAGCTTTCTTCTCTTCGGCAGTTGAACCTGGTGGATAGGTCTGATCCTGACAGTAATTCGCAATCTCATAATACCATGGTTTCTCACCCTCTTCTAATTCCTCCAACTCAATTAGAGATACTTCCTCCTTTTGCTCAATGTACTCTTTCCTTTCAAATTTTTCTTTAACCCTCAAGAATCGTGCATCCTCTACTGCCGAAATGGTACGTCGGCGGACATAGATCGTCCTAACTTGCCTACCTAGCGAGACAGATAGTGAAGATGCCAGAGAGGCGAGAGCATCGGCAAGAATATTTTGAGCACGAGGAACATGAATGAATTCGAGTTTGGAGAATAGCTTGATGTAACAGGTGGTGAGTTCTTGGTATGGTCTGAGCCTGGGATGAGATGTGCGGTATTTGGCCAGTACTTGGCGGAGAATCAACTGACTATCACCGATCACCCTTAGTTTAGTGACACCATAGAAGTGAGCGGCCTCCAGTCCGGCCAATAAGGCTTCATACTCAGCTATATTGTTTGTTGCTGGAAAATGGAGCTGAAAAGCCTGTGGAATGGTGACACCTTCGGGTGATAGAAGAACAATCCCTAACCCTCTACCCTGGGAGTTTAATGACCCATCAAAATATAAAGTCCACAGATTGGAAGATCGAATGGACATCAATTCTTCATCGGGAAATTTTGATTGAATAGGGTCAAAGATTGGGATAGGATGATGGGCAAGGTGTTCAACAATTGCATAGCCCTTGATTGCCTTCTGTTGGATGTAGGTGATGTTGAACTGAGAGAGGAAGAAACCCCCAAAGTTTGATCAATGTTATCTTTCTCCTCATATCGAATTTCACCCAACTGGATCGCATTTTCTAGATACTCCGGTAGCTTGGCACATTCTAAGCTTTTCTGAGCTAACCGATGCAGGTATCTTTCTGGAACTCTCCTACCTCTAATTTTTGTCCTATTTTTATTGGAAACTAAACCTAAAGAAGAAGAAGGTAAATAAGGGAAGGAAGAATTTTATTGGAGAGAATGGAGGGCAAAGGAGGTCAATCAAGGATCTGGTGGCTTCTTGGGTCGAATGCCCTTCCGAGACAAGTTGAGATGTTTCCTTGATTGAAATTTGATTTTCGAGGAGGACATTGCTTTTTGGGAAGCAAACATAAAGATAGAATGGGCTTCAGGTGCCCGATTTGGGGTGAGATCAACTACGGGAGCCAAAGTAGGCGAAGATATTGATAAAGAGGGGAAGACTTCGAGCAAGGTTTGACAAAGGGGGCTTTCGGGCCCAATGTTGACAGAAAGAGGTGATGGGCCAGTAGGCCGGATGATCATGGAAGAAGGTGGGTTCATGGACCCTATAAGAGGAGGATGTGGGCTCGAGGGCCTGGGTTTAGGAGATGGGCTTGAGGTCCCGAGAATTGGATGAAATGGGCGTAGAGGCCCGGATTCAGTAGAGGGGCTCGATGGCCCAAGAGCAACAAGTGGGTACGTGGACCCATAAGTTGGGCCTGAGGGCCTAGAAATAGGGATCGGGCCAAGAAGCCCGGGGAGAGCATCACAGTAAGTTGGGGCATCGGCCCCAAAAGAGGAGATAATGAGGAAAGGCCCTCGCGGAGTTGGTTGGACTTTTTCTTGAGTCGGTTTGGCAATATGACCCTTGGGTGGGTCGACAGGTGGTTCAGCCTGGAGTGGTTCTTCTTCATCGGTGCAAAACAAAAGAGATATTTCAGGGTACACGTCATCTTCAGGGTCGTTAGTTCTTTTTCTTTTGTCTTGCTCAAGCTCTTGTTCTTCCTTGTTCTCAGCCAGTTGAATGGTTTCTTTCTTGATGAAAAACTTTTGTAAGCATCCTGAAAAGTATTTGCTTTTGAGATTTTGGCCATTGGCTATCGTTCCATCATATCCAACCCCGCTTTTTGGTTGTAACCTCATTAGATTGATTGGCTCAGCTATGCCTTGCAGTTCTTTGCCTAGTCCTCGGCCCTCTCGATATCCAAAAATCTTCATTATATGCCACCCAATGGTTTCATTTTCCTCTCTTTTCTTTCTCCACACTTGCTTGGGTTGCCTACTCATTTCTGAAAGATCCAAGATTGTCAAAATTGGCTCGTTTGGCAACCCAAGGGGTGGTGGTGGAGAAGATGGATGGTCTAAGGGCATGCTCGTCGCCTTAATCACTTGTCCCTTGTGAGGGAATTTAAGACACTGGTGATTGGTGGAGGCGACTGCCTCTAGTGCTTCCAAATAGGGCCGTCCCAGAATAGCTTTTTAAGTTGGATCCATCTCAAGTATGTGGAAGTCAACAGTGACTGTTCGAGGTCCAAGCTTCACATTTAATGTAATCATGGCATCGGCAGGCTGTTTTGAATTGTCATATACAGTCACTGTTATTTGAGATGGCCGGATGTCTTCCTCGGAGAATCCACAAAGATGTAATGTTTCTGGTTGCAGAACATTAATAGATGCTCCAGTATCGACTAAACATGACTTAATGCTTACACCATTGATGTGGACTATGATGCACAAGGCACATTTCCTTATTTCTGGGTCGGCCAACTCCTCCTTTGTGAATGTAAGGGCTGGGTACTCACTTCTTGGGACAAAAACTGATGAGATCTTTTCCGGGGGGAGGCTCTCGTTCACCATTACTCGCTGTAAGTACTGTTGGAGAACCTCTTGATGGACCTTGGATCTTTTGATCAACTCTAAGATAGAGATTCGTGCCGGGGTTTTATCAAGATGTTTCAACAAGTCATAGGATGTCCCAGGCAACGGCTCTTCAATGTGTTCTTCTTTTGCTTCTGGTGCCAACCCTGATTGGCCGGCCTGGGGAAAGACCCTTTGGAACATGCTCCCACTCCTAAGTACTGTGGCAAGTTGAGGAGCTATAGCTGGGGTGGTAGTGGTGGGTGGTGGGTTAGGTCGAATGATGGGAGCTCTTGCGATGGGTGTAATGATGGTGGTTTGAGGCATAGTAGGGTAGGTAGGTCGTGAAGGTTCAGTTGCTTGGGGCGGGATGATGCTGGGTCCTAGTGATGGTGATGTTTGTGGTGGATTAACTGGGCGGATTAGGGTTCATCCCGATTGGAGTTGAATGGCTGGTGGTGTGATGATGGGTTGTGATGGTGCATGGATGATGGGTGGCCGGTTGAGAGTAATGGGGTTGGCTGATGTAGCTTGGGGTATAGAATGGACGGTTCGGTTGACATGCATGGCGGAGGTGGCTCCCTCAACTTGCCAATTCTGGCCCCGATCATGATACTCCTCGGAAGAAATCATGATGGGATTAATGTGTTGATTCCCAGGCGTGGGTGCATGTGGAGGTAAAGGGTTTTGGATAATCCCCAGGCCGGGGTTCTGTTGTTGTTGCTACTGAGCTGGTACGTGCTGCCGTTGAGGTTGATTTTTCACTGTTCTGATGTATTCCCCCATCTGGTCCCAATCAATACTGCCTTGCTCATTTAGATCGTGGATATAGTCTTTGAACTGAAAACAATTTTCCACGGTGTGTCCATGATATCTATGGAACAAGTAGTATCGCTCTATGTTGGCATTTTGAGGCCACTCCGACTTCTCCCTTGGCAATGCAATTTGCCCTGCCGCCATGAGTGCATCAAAGATGTCCACGAGAGAGTACGGCAAAGGCGGGTAATGGTTCCTCTTGGGTCCAACCTTTCGGGGTTCATTGGCCATGGGAGGGGGTGCTTGGTTGTAGTTGGCCAGTTGTTGTCGCGCTGGTTGGGGAACTGGGGCTTGCGGTCGCTGAGGGATCGGGGCTTGTTGCTGACGGGGCTGGAATTGAGGTTGAGGTTGAGGTTGACGAGGGTTTCTAAATGGTTGATTTTTTGAGGGTTCTTGAACTGGTGTTGATAATTTATAGGTGGGTTCCCTACAACGTTAAGGTTTTCATTTGTCACTACGCCCTCAGTCACTGGGCCGGTTGTGGTAAAAGTGGTTTTCTTGACAGCTCGGGGTCTAGGATCAAACAAGTTCATGATAGGTGAGTCCCTAAGCTGTGTCTGAATGTACCGTGCCCTCTCATAGAGTTCACTCATGGAGGTGGGGTGATGCAAAGCTAGCATATTCTTTAAGGCCGGAGTGGCATTGGTGATGATCATCTTCACTTGCTCCGGTTCTGAAATGGAATCAGTAAGCCTTTCTGCCATTGACCTCCATCTATCAGCATATCTAGTAAAATCTTCATCATTTCTCATTTTTTCAGCCATGAGGTCGGTGATGGAATATGTTGGTCCCACCCTATCTTGATATCTCTGCAAAAATTTAGCTTTGACAGTTTCAAAGTTACTCGCCTCCAAAGAGTCAAGCGAGTAGAACCACTCTAAAGCTAAACCCTCTAATGATCTTCTGAAAAGAAAAGCGAGGGCCCTTGGATCATTTTTCCACATTACCGACTCATAAAGAAAGTCCTTGATATGGATGAAGGGATTACCGGTTCCGTTGTAGCGACGGTATACCGGCATCTCAGAGGGAGGTAGATGAAAAGTAGGGAGGGAAGGAAGAGAAATTTCAGGGGCTGCCTTTGTGTCGATCAAACGTCTAAGCTCTCTATACTGCTCATCCATGCGATTGATCTTGTTAATCATGGCCTGATCGACAGAAGGTTCCTTAAGAGGAGGAGGAGAAGTGGGTGCTTGGTGCACCAGAATTGGGATTTGATGGGCCGAAGTGGCCGGATAAGAAGGGTACATTGGGGGATGCACCAAAGGGTGAGTAGGGTTGAGATGATTAGAGGAATGAACTAGTGGCCTAGAAGGAGCAACGGCATTCGGATTGGGATGATCAAGATTAGCCATCGGATGAGGAGAAATTGGGGCTACGAGCCCAGTATAAGAATGGCCATGAGTGGGCACATTGGGTTGATGTGCTACCGACCGAGGGGTAGAGATGTGAAGACCACCTTCGGGAGGAATGTGGTCGGAGGGCGACTTGCCCTTGAGGATGGTTTTGATAACCTGAATTTGGGTAGGGTCAGCATGAGAAAATGCCTCCCAAGGTGAATTTGGATTGGGTCGAGGAGAAGTTTGACTAGGTTCGGGGAGAACTTCGGGTTCAATGACGGCACATACGGCATCAGGGTAGAAATAAGATTGATCATACTCCAACTTTAGTTGCTCGTATCTTTGATCCGCCATTCCGATAACTCGACCTGACCTTAAATTCATAAACACAATAAAAAAGAAGGTTGACAAATAAAAGCTTAAGGATTTTTTTTAGTTTTGATTTTTTACCCATTTTTTGTTTTGATTTTCTTTTGTCGGACAAGCAAGTTGTCAAGCAAATTAACCTCAAACAAATTTTTTGTTTTGGTTCTTTTTAGGTGATTTTGGGATTTTTGTTTAATTTTCAGTTTTTGTTTGCAAACAAGTAATAGCAAAGACTTGGGATGATTAACGCAAATTTTTTTTTGTTTCAACCTCAAATTAATGGCTTGTTAAGAGAAATATTGTCCACTCAAATAAATGGGTAGGACCCTATGCTCTCACAACGCCGAGCAATCTAAGGTTGTCACCCTTTTCAAAACGATAGGTAATAGGTACTCCAGGTTTTGGGATAAAATGGTACAACCAGCCCGATCAGTGAAGAGGGAATCCTTCACGTCTGGGGACTTACGGAGGTCTTGATGGAAGCTACCCGGTCCTTCCGAGAGGGAATCTCCGGAGGAGGAGTTGGCAACCACCAAGAGGGGTGTTTGGGTGTGTGGGGCTTTGGGAGGAGAGAGCCTCCCTTCTCGGATGACCTAAGGAGCCGAAACCCCAATGCAAACTAAATGCGGGTGAAATGTCAAGGAATAAAGAGCAAGCAAGAAGAAAATAAAAGCATACAATGATTAATGAGATGTTGTAAGAAGCAAGTAAACAAGACAATGAGATAACATAAAATAAAAGCTAAAATGGAAAGGAGCACTTAATCTTGACTAGAAATGCTTAGCAAATTTACTAGAATGGAATTAGACATGGAAGGAAATAGGCAAGCACATTTATCAAGGCATGAAATAGGATGATCTTCAAGATACTAAATTGAAATAAGACGATAAACAAAGCTAAAAATCAGATTGCCATGCTTTTAAAAAGATAAAGGGAGGGCAAGTAAACTTGAAGAAAAGTAGATGATACTTCGAAGAAAGTAGTGAGCAACGTAAACAAGCAACAATGTAAGGAAATGGAAATAACTCACATGGAAATGAAAGTAAACATGCTTTTCAAATGGACATTCTTAGGAAATAAAATAGGATCTCACTAAAGCAAAGTCGGTCCCACCATGGTCGCCAAAAGGTGTAGGCACCCGAAACGGGATATCCGTAGATCTCCCTCTTTCAACCCCTACGCTTGCTTTGGGGACTTGGTGGATGGGATGTTAGTGGGTGTGGTTGCCAGGAGCCAAATGCTCCAAAATATAGTAGAATGAAAAGAAATGAAATGGAGAAATGACCGTCGTACCTTTGGAAGCAGGGAGATTGTTGGGTTCCGACTTCTCCTCTCTCGGCCGGCCGAAAGAAGAGAGCTTAGTGAGTCATTCGTCTTTGATCCGGTTGAAGCTCCGCCTCGGCCGGATTTACCTACAAATGTCCATATGAAAACATAGAAACATGTGAAAAGATCATTAGTTCTAGAGAAAGTGTAGTATCATGCTCAAATTCGAATGTAAACGTGCAAGAGGGAAGGAACTGACCGGATTGGGACTAAATCTCAACCCCTATTTAGAAGGTTTAAATATGCATGAAAAATGCAAATGAGTGGCTCAATATATGCTAAATGACATGTTAACGAGGGTTAAAATGAAAGGGGGGGTAAAAGATCGACTGGAAAGGTAAATAAACTCAAAAAAATGCAAAACGGGGTCTGCCCCTGCTAGTGCCCCATATATGGGGCGCCTGCTGCAGGTGTCCCCTTGATGAGGCGCGTTGACCAAAGTCAAAGCGCCCTATATACGGGGCACCAGGGACTGGCTCCAGCTGATTTTCTTCCCTTCTTCGCGGCGTCACCCCGGAGTGTAGGAAGACCTCCAAGACGGAAAAGGGACTTCTTCAAGCAGCCAATACTCAAGTGAAGCTAATGGAAGAGTGTTTTGGCACTAGATGTAAGGGAAATAGAGAGTAGAGGCTCTCAAAGTCGGAGAAAAACCATATTTCTAAAGAAGGAAACTGCAGGTTTTTGGGAATTTTTGGGAGAGGGTTTTGGATCGGTTTGGAGGCTTGTAGGGTGTGAAAATGGCTTAGAAACGTGGTGTTGGATGAGCTCTAGGGTGGCACGAAGTTGGAACCTCCTCCAAGCTCCAAATAGAGGTCTATTTATAGTTCTAAAGAAGGCACTTTGGCCATTTTATAAAAATAGTGCCACGCGGCATGGCGCCCTGTATATGGGGCGTCAGCATCATGAGGTCTGTCAGGTCGACAAGACAAGTCACTGCGGGGGGTCAAATCAGCCTATCAAGTCGATTTGATTTGGTGCCAGGCGCCCTGTATGCAGGGCACCGCCCTCTTCAAAAACCTCAAATTTTCCGGAAAACTCGGTTCCCTTGAAAGGTTACTCAAATATACTTCATGAAAACAAGAATTTAAGCTCTCCAATCAGGCCAAAATTGCGTGTCTACAGATGGGCTGAAGCGGCCAGATAAGAAGGGTACATTGGGGGATACACCAAAGGGTGAGTAGGGTTGAGATGATTAGAAGAATGAACTAGTGGCCTAGAAGGAGCAACGACATTCAGATCAGGGTGTTCTAAATTAGCTACCAGAAGAGGAAAGATTGGGGCTACGAGCCCAGTATAAGAATGGCCATGAGTGGGCACATTGGGTTGATGTGCTACCGACCGAGGGGTAGAGATGTGAAGACCACCTTCGGGAGGAATGTGGTTAGTGGGTGACTTGCCCTTGAGGATGGCTTCGATAGCCTGAATTTGGGTAGGGTCAGCATGAGAGAATGCCTCCCAAAGTGAATTTGGATTGGGTCGAGGAGAAGTTTGACTAGGTTCGGGGAGAATTTCGGGTTTAATGACGGCACATACAGCATCAGGATAGAAAGATTGGTCATACTCCAACTGTAGTTGCTCATATCTTTGATTCGCCATTCCGATAACTCGTCCTGACCTTAAATTCATAAATACAATGAAAAAAGAAGGTTGACAAATAAAAGCTCAAGGACTTTTTTGTTTTTGATTTTTCACCCCTTTTTGTTTTGATTTTCTTTTGTTGGACAAGCAAGTTATCAAGCAAATTAACCTCAAGCAAATTTTGTTTTGGTTCTTTTTAGGTGATTTTAGAATTTTTGTTTAATTTTCAGTTTTTGTTTGCAAACAAGTAATAGCAAAGATTTGGAATGATTAACGCAAATTTTTTTTGTTGTTTCAACCTCAAATTAATGGCTTGTTAAGAGAAATATTGTCCACTCAAATAAATGGGTAGGACCCTATGCTCTCACAATGCTGAGCAATCTAAGGTTGTCACTCTTTTCACAATGATAGGTAATAGGTATTCCGGGTTTTGGGATAAAATAGTACAACCAGCCCGATCAGTGAAGAGGGAATCCTTCACGTCTGGGGACTTACGGAGGCCTTGATGGAAGCTACCCAGTCCTTCCGAGAGGGAATCCCCGGAGGAGGAGTTGGCAACCACCAAGAGGGTTGTTTTGATGTGTGGGGCTTAGGGAGGAGAGAGCCTCCCTTCTCGGATGTCCTAAAGAGACGGGCGAACCCGAAACTCCAATGCAAACTAAATGCAAGTGAAATGTCAAGGAATAAGAAGCAAGCAAGAAGAAAATAAAAGCATATAATGATTAATGAGATGTTGTAGGAAGCAAGTGAACAAGACAATGATATGTAATTAAACTAGGATGGAAGAAAGCACTAATTTAACTAAGCATGCTTTGAAAGATTTGCTAAAGGAGAACTAGACTTAGAAAGAAATAGGCAAGTATACTTAACAAGGGATGAAAGAAGATGATATCTAAAATACTAAGGTGAAATAAGTTGATTAACAAAGTTGGAAATCAGATCGGTATGCTTTTAAAAAGATAAACAGAGAGCAAGTAAACTTGGAAGAAACAAGATGATGCTTCAAGGAAACAAACAAGCATGTAAGCAAGTAAATAGCAATGCAAGGAAATGGAAATGGCTTAAATGAGAACTAAAGTGAAAATAAGCATGTTTTTAAGTGGACATTCTTAGGAAAGAAGAGAAAAACTCACTAAAGCAAAGTCGGTCCCACCGTGGTCGCCAAAAGGTGTAAGCACCCGAAACGGGAAATCCGTAGATCTCCCTCTTCCGGCCCGTACGCTTGCTTTGGGGACTTGGTGGATGGGATGTTAGTGGTTGTGGTCGCCAGGAGCCAAAGGCTCCAAAATATGGTAGAATGAAAAGAAATGAAATAGAGAAATGACCATCGTACCTTTGGGAATGGGAGATTGTTGGGTTCCGACTTCTTCTCTCTCGGCCGGCTGAAAGAAGAGAGCTTAGTGAGCCCTTCGTCTTCGATCCGGTTGAAGCTCTGCCTCAATTGGATTTACCTAAAAATGTCCATAAGAAAATATAGAAACAAGTGAAAGATTCATTAGTTCTAATGAAAGCATAGTTCTAAGTGAAAGGTTCCCAAATATTCTCGATTTTTTGATGTTCATTTCACATCAACTGGGTCATTCCTAGATTTTTTGTTGATTCTGAATTTTTTGGATCACACCAGACTTGTTTAGTTGTTTTTTTAAGTTCTCTCGAGTTGACCCTCAATCTTTTGATCGAAACCGTGCCTCTTTGGATCACCGCTACGGCTTCACCAGAATCGTAAACCAAAGGCTAAAGTCCCGTACGAAAGTCTTGTGATGTGTTCCAGCTAGTTTATATATTTTGAGAGCTATGTTTGTGAGTCCTCTTTCAAACGCAACAAATGGTAGTTAAAACGAACATCCCATTTGTAAGTTATAGCCCGAGGACATAGAACGCTCAGGAGAAAGAACTGAACGTGCCCCCAAAACTGGGGCCACAGTCAGCACACCCTCAACCCGAGGGCACATCTAGTTCTAGAAACCCTAAACCTACCCCATTTTCTGACTTTCCAAACCAATTTTGAGAAGTTTCCACGTTAAAAATCGATTATTTTGGTTGCGCCCTTGAGTCGAGGGCGTGTACATTTTAATATTCCGATTTGTAACAAGTTTCTGAAAGTTTTTAGTGAATTTTGGTAATGAAGCATTGGATGTACACTCATGGTGAGGGTGCGCACCCACAGCGCCCTCAGTCTGAGTGCGCGGCCATGTGGGTGCATCCAGTTTCCTTCTTAGTTTTGTGCCAGGTCTGCTTATCCTATAAATTAAATGCCATTCTCAACAACCACACATGAACCACAACATCTGGAGCTTGCCTCAACCTCCTATACTCCCTTCCAAGCTCTCTGCCACATTCTAGTGCGATCCGGTGGTGAGAAATCGATCCCAAAGCAAGAAAGAAGGTCTGATCGGCACTTTCAACATCAACTGTCTTCATCAGACTACAAAGATTTCTCAGGGTGCGAGCTGAAAGGTCTTAAACAAAAGAAATCTTCTACTCCGCATTCTTGTCTGTTTTCAACAAGTGGCGCTTAATTCCGACGTGCTGTTTGCCCATGGTGCTTGATACAACTAGGGTGCACAATCAGGTTCTATTTTCAACTTTCATCAACATTCATAATTTCTCATAGCTGCATGGACATATTCAGGAGAAGTCATCAATAGCAAAACTCTTCCTCTTTAAGTCCTCTGTCTGTTACAATAGATGGCACTCAATTCCAACATTGGGGTCATTCATGGTGGTCTTTGCACCAAAGTTGCAACTAGGGAGCCAAATTGCAGACTGACTAGATCAATCCTTCTTCATCGGTTTCCACTCCAATTGGAGCAGTTCCACCTCCTATATTTACTTTTCTTTCATTATACATCATTTTTAGGTTACTTTTATTAGTTCATCATCATCTTATATTATAAAAATTCAAAAAAGGATTAGGGCTTGCCCCAAATCGATGAGTTCTAATCCCATTGCTTATTTTCTCATCCTACTTTTATGGTTTCTACACTTCACCTAGTTCTAATTGATTCCTTTCACTTGGTTCATTATTTTTCTTAAGTTGCATAGATCCATTCAATATAGTAGCGGTTGAGGACTCTCCTTCATCAGCCGGCTGATGAAGGAGAAGGTTGAACCTGGGCACTCATTTCCCGTGCTAAGGTATACGGTCAATTTCTTTTTAGTTCCATTGTATAAGGAGGAGCTCGCAGCTCCTGGCAACATCACTTACTTTTTTTACACTCTTTAAGTTCTTTTATCCCTTCTTCACTCTCCTCCCACAAGATCCGAACTATCCCTCGATGCTCGAGTGATGCCGGGGGATGAAAGTTCAGGCATCAATGTGAGCGTGGGACCGAGGTGAGAGCATCCCCTTTTTCCCTCACCCTTATACTCTTTGAGGTGCCAACCCAGGACCTATTTTTGGAGTCGACATTTCCTATCTCCTTTTATCTTTAAAAGATGTCCATGGGTGATGGAGCTCCATTCGAGAAGAGTTCACAAGTCAAGTGAAAAGGAGAATTTACTATGAATGAAGTTTATGTGGATAATGCTACAGACTAAGCATTTAAAAGATTTAAAGGACTTGAGAAGTTTTTTTCTCTTCCTTTTAAAGTTATTGTATGAATCCCTATCAGGTATATTAGAACCTATTTTGATCAATTTTTAATTTTTGTCATTTGGTTCCGATTGAGACATGATCAACATGAACCTATATGAATTGTTGCTTCCATTGAACCTAATTTTGTTAAATGATTACTTATAATAGAATTATAATACTAAGTGATTTATAAGTCAATAGTCAAATTATGTGATCTTTTTGACAAGGCATATTTGATGACTCAAGTCAAAGATCCAACCGTGCAACCATGATGAAAGAATATCCTGATCAACAATTTGGTAAGATGCCATTAAGAGATTCTATACTGGTCAGTTTAGTGAACTTATTCCTTTAATAAAAATTCATACTTGTATCTTTGTGTCTCCACACTATTGATCAATGAGATTGGTCATCCTCATCATATTAGAAAATATCATATACAATTTTTTATTTAGATCCATGATGTCCCATTTCAAGGATCCTGTGTCTAATAACATTTATATCACATATCTTTAGAGATGATTGATCTTATTATCATGATCTCATCTTGATTCAATCATCATTGTATATAACCTAAGATTTCATTATGATAGATACATCTAGATAGTGCATGTAATGAAGATAATATCACTAACATTGAATAAGGCATTACAAAAAAGTTAAAAGCATATCATATATGATTAGCTTGTAGGGTATACACTTCTATTAATCTCTCACTTGTACTAAATTCAAGCACTCACATATTTGATCCCTATCAACCCAAGGTGACCCTCAAACACACTTAGAGTATGGGCCTTACTTAGTGGATCCCTATCAACCCAAGGGCGCAGTTCCTTTAACTATTTTAAATTTTAGCCATTTTCTAGAAGATTCTAGGTCAAAAATAGCATTTTCGGATTGATGCATCCCTGGGTTGGGAGCGTGGTCACTGCACCCTGATTGTTGGGGTGCGGACAGCATGCCCTTGAGTTGTTCTTAGTCTAGGATGTAGATACGCCAATTTGGCCTTATTTGGGGCTTAAACCCTTATTCTATTGGCAACATCTCTTTTAGACTATCAAAATGAAGTTGAACGATCCTTTTGGATGAGCCAAGGAGTTCACTAGAAATCTGAGAAAGAGTTTTTGATCTCTAATCAAATTCATTTTTCCCAAATGAGATCCCATTCTAACTTCCATGTTGCTCTTGGTGGTCTTGTGTGACAAATTATGCTTTTCCCAGCATATCCTCTACTTTAAAACTTTTCACAGGATTCTGTAGACATCCAATGAAGAAGTTTTCAACATCAATAATCTTTCTCTATGAGTCCTCTTTTCAATGCAACAAACTACATTCAATTCTGATCTTCCATTTCTTTGCAGCGTCCTTTAGAAATTAGCCGCGCAGTTCTGTCTACACGCAACACCAATCAAGCCCAATTGCATGCAAACCCAGCCCATTAGGCACATCTCTGACCAATTCATGACCTTACCTTCCTTTTTCTTCCTACATATCACTTAGTAAAGTATCTAAAAGCTTCATGGTCAAAATTAACATCATCTAATGATGGCAATCTAACTTGTTGTCTTATACATCAAAACTTGCTATTTTTAGACCAGATTTGTTTCCTCTTCAAGTGGAGACATATTTTGAACATGGGGAATGTGATCCATGGTTTCCAATCCCTCTCAATCATTTGGGTAAGTTTCTAGAATCCACATGATGAAAATTAGAATTATTAAATGGAGTATATCCAACCTAAGGTCGGATGTATCAAAACTTACTATTTTTTGACCTGTTTCTCATCCCCTATAAAGGGAGAATCATATGAATGACCTAAGAAAGAGCATCCCCATCCTCCAGCACTCTTATTCTCATCTTACAGCCACCATAGGCTCATACCAACCTCCCCAAATCATCCTCTCTTCGTCCCGGTGCCCAGAGATCATCCCAAAGTGAAGAAGAAGCTGGTCTATGCTCTAGCATGCTGTGCTCCTAATCATCGGCTTCTACATATCTTTATTATAATTTTTCGGCCGGTATTTCTTCATAAGAAGTGTGATTAATCGAGCTATCTTTCATATCTAACAAACAGAGATCGATTCTTACATCACCTTGGTTCGTGGAGGCTTCTACACCGGCGCTGCGCAGACAGATTCGAAGTCTCCTCTTTTTGGCCATCGTCTTCTCAGTCAATTTCACTGAACTTACTTGCAGATTAAGCCTATACATCCTTCATAGAAAATTTTCCTCGGTGAGTCCTATTTTATTAAAAATAAGAATCATTCAATTCAGATATCTGTGGTTCCCATAGCACGTCTTACATCAACATTGTGCTGGGAGTTTCCAGAACTTCACTGTCCAAGATCCGGCTTATCAGGTAAATTCATATTACTTATCATAAGATTTAAGAAAAATTGTCTTCATATCAAACCACCCTCTATGAGTCCTCTTTATTTTTAAACAAACATCACTTTATTCTGACATTGGTTCTGTTCATTATAGTCTTTGCATCAGAGCCGCTTAGTTTACATTGAATCTGTCCAACCCGGTTGCCACTTTGCCTGGGTTGTGTTGCCTTCAATCATTCATTTTCCCTTTGCTAACTTTTCATTCATATTATTTAGTTCATATTTAAGCATCATTTTTATTCAGTTTTGCATTATTTCATACATCATAAAAAACTAAAAAAAGGGGTTAGGGCTAACCCCGAATCCGGTGAGTTTATTTCCAATTGTCGTTTTGTGATATTGTTTTTACAGTTACTACACTTCACTCAGTTCTAATCCTTCCTTCACTTGTTTTCTTGTCTTCTTTGTCTACTAGTTGCACAGGCACAGGTACATCAAGCTAGCATCGGTTGGACTCTCCCTGATTGGCCGGCCGAAGAGGAAGAAGGTTGAACTCACACATCATCTCCCACACTAAGGTACACATGGTCAACTCAATCTTCAATTTCTACATTTATGTTCTAAGTCATTCTACTCCTCCCTCTCCTCCCACACAGCCTGAACTATCTCCGGTGCTCGAGCGACGCCGTGAGATGAAAATTCAGGGATCAATGTGAGTGTGGGACCGAGGTGAGGATTTTATCGCTTTCCGATTCATTCCCTTTCCCCTATTCTATCATCAACTTTTCTTGAGGTGACGATCCGGAACCCATTTTTGGAGTCGACATAGGGGTGTGGTCAGCGTGCGATGGCTGAGGGCATAGTCACCGTGCCTACAATTTGGGGGTACAGTAGTCTGGTTTCTAAGTTTTGTACCAATTTTCTTCTTCTATAAATTCATGGCATTATGAGATGACCCGGGGTTAGGGTTAGAATACCTATCCTATAGCTTCCCTAGGCTTATCCTAAGCTTCTCCAATAATCCTTTCCTTGTCTTGGTGCTAGGAAGTTGGTCCAAAGAGAAAGAGAGAGAAGTCGATCGGTGCTCTACAGTGATGTCCACTGTACTTAGGCCTACAGACTTCCATCGGAGTATTCAGGCTAAGCCACCTTAATAAGAAGTGTTCCTTATCAATTCTTTGTCCATCTCCAACAAACATAGATCAATTCTAATGTCTCCTCAGCTCATGGTGGTCTTTGTACCAATGTTGTACAGGTAGATCCATATTTTACATTGTTCTGTCACCACATTCTCAATCAAATTTTATCTTCTTTCCGGTGGATTTAACTATGACACTCTCCATATAAAATATTCTTAGGCAAGTTATCTTTCATTTTTATAAAGAATCAGTCAATTAAAACTTATGTGATGCTCGTAGCACTCTCTGCATGGAGATTGCGCAAGCAATCCCTAGATTTACACTTTCTATCTCCTGAGTTCTCAAATAATTTTTAAACTTTTCCTAGAGGATCCAGGTCATCTTATCTTCATATTAGATCATCCCTAGGAAGTGATCTTTATTTAAAACAATAGGAGTTCATTATGACTTCTGAACAGCTCGTGGAAGCTTCTACATCAAAGTGGCACCAGCAGACACTGAATCTATCTGACCAAGTTGTCACCTTGCTCGGATCATATTGTCTTCAATAATATTTATTTTATTCACTTCTTATTCTCATAACATTATAATCATTTTAAGTATCATTTTTATTTATTTGCATCATCATATTTAATTTAAATAATTAAAAAAGAGGTTAGGGCTAACTCCGAAATCAGTGAATTCTAATCCGATTGTCATTTTCATGTTATTCTCGTTACATTTACTACACTTCACTCAGTTTTAATATTTGCTTCACTTGTTTTCTTGTCTTATAGTGGCACATGTACTATCAAGAAAGCAATGGTTAAAGACTCTTCTTCATTGGCTGGTCGGAGAAGAAGAAGGTTGAACCTGCACACCCATCTTCAAGCACTAAGGTAAGCACGGTCACATCTTCAAGTACTTGTACTTCATTTATTTAACTTTGGAACCCACGGTTTCTGGCAACTCCATCTTTCTACCTTATCCCCTATTCTATCTTTGTTTCTTTATAGTCTTTTTTTATTCTTTTTTACATGACCCGAACCATCTCTCCAGTGCCCAACTGACACAAAGGGATGAAAGTTCGAGGATCAATGTGAGTGTGGGGTGAGCTGAGAGTATCCTCTTTATCTTTCTGAGGTGATGACCTAGACACACACCCCATTTTCAGAGTTGACAGCTTCTTGGTGACCACGGTGTGACAACCAATAACTTTAACTATGCTTACTTGATCTCCTAGTACAACTAGTTTCTTTTTAAATCGGTTCCTGTTGGAGCCGCTGTCTTTCACCTCTTTCGGATAGGTCCCTACATATAGGTCTGTCAAATGTGCGGGCTTAACCCATCGGCCCGTCAAATATTCGGACACGGGCCGGGCTTAAGCCCTTCAAAGAAATTAAACGGGTTGATTCGAATAAGCTTCGCCCTCGTTTATGTTCAATCGACGTCCCATTGATCTGGCCCGTCGAGAGCCCGTCAGCCCGTCAGCCCATCACGGAGGCTGAAGCCCTAGAGCAGGCGCAGCGGCAGCATCCCGGCGGTGAGCGTCGTCCCGACGAGCCTGCAGCGAAAGCGGCGACCAACATCCCGACAAGCCGTGAGCGTCGTCCCGACGAGCTGTCAACAGCAGTACAACAGCAACGCAGCTGCGAAAGCAGAGGGGGAGGAGCGGTGAATAGCTTCCGTATCGCAGCTGCGAAAGTAGAGGGGGAGAGCGGTGAACAGAGCCCGTAGAGAAGCTGTCCATCCTGAAAGCAGAGGGGGGAAACCCTCTCTCTGCCGCTGTTGTAGTCACCCCCACCATTCGGGCGCGGAGCCCCCGGGGAGAGTGCGATGGCGGCTCGGCGGTGGGAGTAGAGTGAAGCAGAGGGTTTCAGCTCTGGCGTAGAGGGGTTGGAGCAAGCAGGTTGGCGGAGGAGAGTGGTCGGTGCGGCCGGGGGGCATGGCGCGGGGTCGTCTAGCTGCAATCACGGTCCTGCTGTTCTTCTTCTGTGCAGGTGCGCACCGACCATCGTCTTTCTGGATTCGTAAGTGTTTTTGCGGTTTCCCGGCGGTGGTCGTTTGGGGGGACATTGCTTAAGGAATGGGTTTCCCTGGCGGCAATGACGTCCTTTTCCTGTTCATTCGACACTAAGAAGTCATGCGGTCGCGCGCTTCACTCGTCCTCAGATTTTGGTTTGACATCTGATGTTGGCTTTGGATTCCTACAGTATCCTAAACCCTCCTTGATTTATTTTTCCTTTGAATCCCTAATCGCGTTACCACATTTCTTTGCCAAGGCATTGTATGGTTTGACTGTTTTATTTCAGGGTTCCCCTTTCTGTAAAATTGTGCGTGAGGTCCTTGTGGAATTAGAATTGCCGCATTTGCTTCACAGGTATGTTTATCCCATATTTTTGCAACATGATGACGTTTTGTTACACATTTTATTAAATTTCTAGTAAAATAATTTGCAATCACCATATAATGTCATGGTAAATGTTTGTGTATAATGCTCCAACTGGGATTGTTTCATCAGTTTCATGGTTTATTTAACTACTAATTTTTTTTTCAAACATAGTAACTTATCAGTATCTAATGAGGTATGCAACACCATCTGTATCTTCAACTTGCTAAGAGGACACTGTATGCAGTTCTTTTGAGTTTTTCCAAGCCTTGCCCATGGCTAGATTGCTGTGAGGGTGTATGGAGTAAAAATGGATGATAAATAATGGAGACTTACGTGGTTATTCACCTTGTGGTTAATTCTGTCTTCTTTGAATTTCAGACAATCAAAAAGTTTTTACTTGGTCAGCTTTGTCAAGGACACGAACACATCTTGGAAATAATTCATTTAGTACTGAAAGACGTAGCTTTGTTTCATTTTTTTGTCCCTTCATTCGCTGCTACCCGTCGTTATTTTGGGGTCATAGGAGGGATAGTAGACTCAAGACTGCCTTCTCAACAGTTTACAGCTCCATATGAACATATTATGAGGACAAATGGCATTAAAGTATACATAACCTGCTAATCAGCCTGATATCTGGAATAACAGCCAAGCACCATTCACAAATGGTGCATTTCCCCATGATGTATGTACATCACTATCACCTGCTCGGTTTAATAATTCAGCATCGGGGCCTATAAGAAAATAAGTCAACATCTTAAGTTCCACTCTGAAGCAGCAAGCTTCAGCATTTTCTGTCGCTTTGGAGTATCTAGATGCATCACCTTCTACTTTCTCCGCTTGGGAGGGTGGTATCTAGGCTGTAGGTCTTCATAGCTAATCATGTAAACATTGTTTTCATCTAGAATAGAGAAGTCAGCAGGATTTCTATTAACAACACACAACTCTGTTTTGCAACTACCACTTGCAGGAGACATTGATTCCTCTGTATGCTTGTATTCAACATGAGGTAAGTTTTCTCTTGCCTCTGACAGTTTTAAATAATCTGGGGAGTTTAGAATAGACCAAAGTTGATCTTGTGAACTCCTTTCTCCAAAAAGAGGTCCTTGTTCACTTGGTCCTTGTTGAATACCTAGAGACCTTTTCTTTTTCCCCTTCCCACCTGTTTTCTTTAGAAATGCATCTGTTGGATTTTTTCTTTTAAATTCATATGGAACATCGAAAATGGCACAAGATATCTTAGGAATTCCAGCTTCTACAGTTGCTTCAGAATCTACATTTAGCACAAGTGGAAGAATTATTGATCAATATAGAAGTTCTTTGTCTCCAAAGACGGTGAAGACTTTAATATGTGCACAAGATTGGTTAAAAGATAGCATGGCAGGTATATTAGCTTCTTCGTACTATCTTTTTCATTTTTTACACGAATTAACTTATTTTCTTTCTTCTAGAGCTCACATTGTCTTCAAGTAATTGAGCAAGAGTTCTGAATGAATGTCTGGTTATAATCTCATGATTTTCAGGTACATTTTGACTCTTTCTTTTATGTTGCCTTATTTTCATATTTGTATATTTTTATAAAGATCATGTGAAACTTTTGTAACTTGGGCTTTTTGTCTAATTAAACAAGTTAAGCATAGTCTTTTTGGTTATTAAGTTGTCAGTTCATGTTTATTATCTTGGGAATTTGATGAATGAATTTTCAGATTTTAGACTTCTATTATAATTTCTGCATGAGTAAGTTTCTCTGTTTTTTAAATTAAGGTGGTTCTGATTTGCTCACGAATTGTAACAAATTCATGGATTTTTTGTTTAGGAGTTAGCATCTTAAGTCTAGCTTGAATTCGGGTTGGATTCACTTGAATTGGATTTTGTTTTGAGTTTCTTATTGGTTTACTTAGCTGATTTGGGCTGAAATTGTTTCTTCCAAACCTGATTTTTTTATGACAGTCCTTAAACTCACATCTTGAACAAGACTCATAAGTTACTGGATTGAACAGATTTCGGTCGACCTAAGTCTGAATTGAAGCTTATGATTTCCGAAAGATTCACATCTTCCTCTCCTCTTCTGTTAAACTCAGCCACGTAACCTTCAGGTTCTGAAGATTTCTTTTCACATAACCTGCAGGCTTCCAGGCCCGACTTGGGTTGGATTTGGGTGTTTGAAGATGTTCTCATTTTAGCAGACCTTAGGCTTATGAATTACAGATTTTTCAAGCTTCCGATTCCAGATTTACAAATTTTACAGATGTTTAAATGGGTTCTGCACATAAATTAAGATTTCAGATTTTTGTTCAGTTCTGCAAATTCTGTACATTCCAAAATTTTAGAATTTGGAATTTCCAGAATCATCCCTCTTGCAGAATTTTTACAACTTCGGATTTTCTGATTTACACATTTTCGGTCTCTGACCTCTTATTTCCAGATTTTTTATTCCAAACTTCAGATTTTCAGACCTCTATTTTCTGGATTTTGAAATCTTTCAGTTTTCAGATTTTTATGACAGATTTGGGTCTCAGATTTTCAGATTTTATGGTGTGTTTTAGATTTCTAGTTTTCTGGATTTTGTGCACATTTTGCAGGTTCAAATTTCCGATTTTTATATTGTAGACTTTGTGTGTTTTAAGTTCAGAGATTTTTATTTCAATTTCACAGGTTCAAATTTTTTACAGTTTTCAGATTTTAGATTCCGTGGATGTTAATCCTGTACAGATTCATCCTTGACTGGCTCAAGGTTTGATTGGCATTTGATTTGTTTAGTCAAAACCGTAGGCTTCTCCCTCTGATTTGAAAGTTCAATTACTATTTCTAGATCACCCACCGGATGATCAAGCTTCTACTTAAGAACCCAGAATTACAGATTTTTATGTTTTATTTATTACATTTGGAAACCCCGATGTTGTACTTTGCCCGGTATTTGTATCTCGTTAATGTCTATTTCTGCTGTATATTGTCAGATGTCTTAACTTCATGACATTTTGGAGCAGCTTAAGAGTGACTTTTAATTGTTAACAACAGTGGAAATAAAAGTGGTATGAGGATGAGAAGTGAGAAATTTGTCTTATACCTTGAATTCATGAAATTTGTCAGATGTCTCTGCTAATGCCTTTTCTTTTATTCACACGATTGTGTTTTTAGGGAGGTCTCAGGAGAGATACTCTCACTACTTTTTGTTTCTTTTACATCACTCAGATTCTGCAACATCGTTCAGAAGAGAGAAATATCTTCTTATGCCCACTATTCAGCTTTTATCTGATGTGTTTTATCTGATTACAAAATTTGCAGCTCCTAAGGCGATGAAGAAGAACAAAAAGTCTTAATTGGGGAGGTTATAAAAAACTTCCAGATATTCTGAATAGATACCATGCTTTTAATCAAGCTTTCTGGAACTAGGAATTTAGCTGTTCATGTCATGGAGTGTTGCCGTTATTTGTTGTATGGTTTGCTGAATTATGTGGGATTTGAAGCTTCTATTTAGTATCCCATCTTTTGATTGCTGTGTCTCATACGTATGTGATGAAATCTCATATACCAAGATCTTTTAGATTGGATATGCACAGTATATCATGTCTGTGACAAAGGAATCATTGGTCAGATTGTATTGTTTTTATTTCTTAAATTATGACAATTCACAAATTGATAGGTGTTCTAATTTTTTTGATTTTATATTTAGTTGAGTTATGAAATTTACGGATGATTTTATAATCTCTTTGTGATTTTTAAATTTTTTCACATTTTTATTAATTTTATGATATTTATAGAAATTTTAATTTATGACTGTTTTACAAAATTGAAGCCCGTTGGGATAACGGGCTTTGGCAGGCTAAAGCCCACTTACACAATCTAAGCCCGTTGGGCTTTCTACGTGGGCTTGGGCTTGGGCTCTATGTATATGGGCTTAAATGGGCATGGGCCGGGCCAGCCCAAGCCCGGCCCATTGACACCCCTACCTACATAGACACAACCTGATTTTCCACTTTTCATATCGGTTTCTGCACGGATCCTACTTTTCCTTTTACATTCACAAACCAGTTCCTACGTGGTGGATACGACTTTGTTCAGAAATCTGTAACTTATCCTCAACTGAATCGGTAAGCTCTGACTCACCCTTGGGACCCTCAGGTCATCTCCAAAAGGTGATTTAGATTGAATTCTAATGATCAAATAAAAAATGTTACTCACAGAATAAGAGTCTTAAGCTCCAAGTTAGGCCAATGATGAACCTACCAAGTCTTTTCTAAAGTTCAAGTTGTCTTTATACAATCCTGATAGGTTGAACATATCTAAAATATTGTCACACACATTCTTCTCGATGTGCATGACGTCTAAATGATGTCGGGAACTAAGTTCTAAGTCCTTAACAATTTTCTTAAGTTCATACCAAGTGTTAGGAACACTTGCATCCTTGGGTAATACATCCTTAAATAAAGACAATATACTATTCATGCATTTTCTAGTCAAACCATTTACTGACTTCAACTGAATCAACTTTAAAATAAATTTTAACTTAGATATTTCTGTGCATCCTTCATATAATGGTGTTTCTGCATCTCTTAATAGCAAGAAATGCTTGTGTGTTTCTATACTTGGTTCACCTTCATGATGTATAGATGGTCCTTGAATATTTTGAATGTCTTCAAGCATTTCTATTACATCGTCATTTAAATTCTCATGTTGTGCTTCATCTAATCGAACTTCATTAACGATACTTAAACTTGGTTCAATTTCTCTGTGACTTATCCACGTTCGATAATTGGACCATATGCCATCACATATTAGATGTTCTTTAACTACATCCCTTTTTAAAGAAAATGTGTTACAACACCATCTACATGGACATTGAATCAACGTTTTGTCTAGTCCATGTTTAAATCGAGTCCTACATTCATCGTAAGCATAATCTAGAAATTCTTCTACTCCTTGAAGATACCTAGGACTTAATCTGTTAGGAATATCTATCCAAGACTTATCTAAGCTCCTCGTCATGTGTTAATATAAATAAAGATATATATGCAAAAAAATAAACAATGATATAAAAGAAACAAAATAAACACAAATCGAACTACCTCCAAGAGAAGAAAGTCTCAAACGAGAATGTCGTTTGAAACTACCTAAAAATAAGAAATAAAGCCAACATAAGATAAACATATTAATGACATTGCGTTTCAAAGAGCAAAATTGATTTTGTAGGTAACGCCAATTTGGGAGAAATTCATTGGCCTATGATGCCAATTTGGGAAAATCAAATTGACTTTCCGATTTGAGTCGGTTTCCACGATATTTTATTCATTTAAAATAAGTTGATTGGCCTATGACGCTAATTTCGGTCAAATCAAATCGGAAAACCGGTTTAAGTTGGTTTTCCATACCTTCTTAGCCAAATTAAACCCTATTGGCAATTAATGTATGTCTAACCCAATCTTGGGAAAAATCAAACCATTTTTCTGATTTGACTCCATTTCCACGGCATATAATTTGTCCAAATCAAACCGATTTGGGAAATTAATTTACTTGTAAAGCCAATTTAGGACAAATCAAACTGGCTTTCTGATTTTATTTGGTTTCCATGGTATTTTGTTCAATTAAAATATGTTGATTGGCTTATAACGCCAATTTCGGTCAAACCAAACCGGACAAATCAAACCAGTTTTTTGGTTTTAGTCAATTTAAAATGTCGTCTTATCTCTCTTGATCTTCAATGTACAAAAATAAAAATTTTCAATTATTTTTTGTGAGCATCGTCCTATTATATATTTTAATGGAGTTAAAATCCAATCCATGGCCAGTTAGGTCAATCTAAATCAACGAAGTTAGAACCCAATTCATGATCTGTTATGTCAATTAAATCGGTTTATATTACCTAACTCAACCGCTTTGGATTGGACTACCGGTTTGGATTGGCCTAACAAGTCATGAAATTCCAAAGTTGAGTTAGAATCCAATTTGTGGCCGATTAAGCCAATTTAAAACCATAACTAGATTAGATTCGCCTAACTGGCCATGAAAATCTTAAAATTGAGTTAGAACTCAATTCGTGGTCGGTTAGGATAATCCAAACTAGTAAAGGTATTAGATTGACCTAACCGACCATAAAAATCTTAAAATTGAGTTAAAATCCAATCTATAGTCGATTAGGCTAATTTAAACCAATAAACATGCATAGTACCTAGCCAATTCTTAAGTAGAAACTAATAAATAAAATTTTTTAGGTTAAAATATATCTAGAGATGGAGGAGGTCGGACGTACGGATGTAGGGAGGGCACCGGCAGGATGGCAGCGGTTCAAGAAGGCAACGGCGGTGCCGGCGCAAGGAGGCAGCGCAACGGCGGCGCAAGGAGGCAGCACGGTGGAGGCAGCGGCGGCAGCAGTGCGGCAGTGACAGCGTGGTGGAGGTGGCGGTGGTAGCAGCGCAGCGGCGACGGCGGAACCGGCGGCAGCAAGGCGGCGCGCTGCCCGGCTCGATGAGTGTTCTAGGTGCATTTTTTTGGTTTGGCGACAGCTTGGGCCGTCGTTAATAAGAATAATTGCGACGGCGTGGTTGAGCCATCACTTATAAATTAGTAATTGTCGACAGCTTTAATGGGGACAGCTTGAGCTGTCGCCATTAAGTGTTATAACGGCGACTAAACTAAGTTGTCGCCATTAAGTCGTCCCTAATAACATGATTTCTTGTAGTGTATGTTGTCTCTACAATTTATATCTCATAGAGACTAACATTTAGTTTAAGCAAATAATGCATCTTGTATATAAGATAAGATCTTATCTTTCTTTCACATCATTAGATAATTTAGGAAACAACTACTTCTCAAGTAAGATAGTTAATTGGTCAACTATGAGAACAATTCTCTTAACTCTAAATCGGTCTAAGAAGTGTGAGCCATTAAGCTATTTGGCATCTAGTATGCCTTACTAATGGTGGCTTATTATCGTATTCTACAACTGAGATATAATTATATTAATATAACATTGCAGACATTCATTAAAATTAAGATATGATTTTTGATCCTAATTTATTCTCCCACTAATTTTCGACGAATGTGCATAACTCTCATTATGCAAAGACGGGATATCACGATGAAATCCTAGTGGGGACTAAGACCCTATTAACTTTATGGTGATGACCTTGTGAGAAACACAACAAGTCATCCCATACTTAATAGGTAGGTAACTATTGCTAGTTGCAACTCTTGCAACTCTTAGTCATTTAGCCTTTAGAGTTATAACCTTGTGGGAAACACAACAAGCTATATACTCTAGTTAGGTCAAATCCACTTGTTACGTTATGAGAATAGATTCTTAAGATAGCCCTTGTGGTAAACACAACAAGGCCATGCAATGGTCCACCCTAAAGTTCGGCAAATGTCTTAGTCATGATCATCAATCCCTTGCTGAATGAGTCTTGTGGGAAACACAAAAAATCCATCCAATCTAAGATTGGCTCATCAAGACCATAACAACGGAAGGCTACGTAAGTCATTCTTAATATCACATGCTTATCGGCCTAATTAAAACAAGAAAAAATTTTATTTTAGTCTCATCAATAATATGGGCTAAGTATATATAATACCTTTAAAATATCATATATCTAAGATATAACTTGTAGCACACATCCACATATCAAATATGCATAAAAAATAGGTGATCATGGACTTAACCCTAAGCATGCACCTAAGGCATCCCTACAGGTGCAAATCCTTGCTTCAGATACTTGAGTTGGTATGCTCCCACTTCCGAAGGGTGCTGCTCCAAGTGTTCCCGCTCTCCAACCTTCCACGAACTGATTTCTAACTCTTACAAGTGGCTTAAGGGTACGTAGACCCACAAATGTACATAACTTAATAAGAAACCTTGGTTTTAACTAAGGGGAGTACATTAATAGAGAGAGGTAGAATGTACAATCAGATTGTATAAAGAGAGGAGGCACACACATGCTCCATTTAATAACATAACTAACACAATTAAAAGTAATCACAAGTTAAGCATAATTAAATCCATAATCACCTCCATACACACACTTACATTCATCACATAAACATAGAGCACATGCGTGATAATCATATGAGATATATCTTATATATCAGCATCAAATTTTATATTTTATTTTTGAAATTTTCAATTTTATGCATGTCGAATTTTCATGAAATAAATAATATGAAAATATCATGACAACAACATATAAACAATTTATATGAAATAAACATACATATCTAAACTATTTAAAATATTCATACATTACCAATACTGTGCAATGTCAGAAATTAATGTCCTAATTTCTATTCTGTAAAATATCATTTTACAGAATTAAGACACTAATAAATTAAGTTAAACTTTTAACACAATTTTAAAGTTTAACTATGAGTGAATCTATGTAAATAAAGTTTAACATTATCTAACATGTCATTAAACACCTTAAAACATGTTAAATAATATTATAATTTTTTAATGATTTTTTTCTAAAATCTCTTGACAATTTTTTAAAATTTTCTATGATTTTAAACACTTTAAAATCAATAGGAAAAAGAAACTGGCGCATTGAACCACGTCGCTGGAGGAAGTCCATCTCATAGAATCGGACTTATCTCCTTATCCCATGCTCATAAAAATACGAAAAAATATGCATTGGAATCCTCATCCAATAAGGAATCGAAAATAGACAGCCTCATATCCAGAAAAATTCTGAACCAACCGTAACATGAGGAAGAACAGGTGGCTATCACCGAGATTCCGTAGCAGAAATCTCGATTTTGCAACGAGGATAACTCCTTATCCCGAAAGCCAAATATTCTCCAAAAATATAATTTAGAATACTCATCAAATAAGGTTTACAAATATGTTTATATACCTTCAGATAAAAATTTTCTAGAAACATAAAATCAGGGAGAAACAGGTCGGCGCCGCAGACTCCGCAGAACCCTAGAATGCCAGAAAATTTTCAAATTCTCTTCCTCCGCCACCGTTCAAAGAAATATATCAAGATAAAATGTTAGGTAATTACATTACCCATATTTAAAATCTTTTAGAAGCCTCAATTTCGTCTGTGGACGGAGATTTCACAAAATCCCCAAATCCGGGTGATGGTTCGGGCATGATAGAAGCACCAAATTTGGGGCTTCTCCCGAACTCTACAGGGATCAAAACTTCAAACGGTTTGCGGCATTGGAAAGCCCTATATCACAAGATTCTACCAAAGCCAACCAATCTCACACAAATTATGGTGGCCTCATCAAAACAGACGTTTGCACAGATTCAAGAACACATAAATTACATGAAACAATGTTGATTCGACGTTGGTTTCGACCGAGACTTGAACTTGGCTCTGATAACATTGTAAGGAATCGTGCACAAAAATATGGTGTAGCAGAAGCGACGATTCCTATGAGTTCTTTTATAATCTATCTCAATTTGAACCGAACGACAAAAACTAAAAACTGATCAAATCCGGTTCGAATATACCTGATAGGGATTCATATAATCCTTTGGAGAGAAAGGATATTAGCTTCTCAAACTTTTCAAACCGTTCAAATGTCCAGTCTCTAGTAGTATCCACACAAACTTCTTTCACAACAAGTTCTCCCTTCACGCCGACCTCGAGAACTCTTCCCGAACGGAGCTCCATCGCCCATGGACGCCTTATAGAGAGAGAAGACGGTAGGGAGGAGGCTAGGGACGTGGTTTTCACCCTTGGCTTGATAGGATTTGGCTGAAACCATTAGTATTTATAGAGAATTTTATAATTTTTCATAAAAACCTAAAATCTTCATAAATTACGCCCTTACCCCTATACTTGTGGATAAGTCCTTTTGTGTGTGACCCACTAGGCCCAATAGCCTATTTGGTCGAGGCATAAATAAAATAGAACAATTCTATTTAATTTAATTAAATATGTTATCTGATAACAGATTAATCGGCCTACCGATCATGAAGGGTACAAACTATATCCCATGATCCCAAATGGCTATGGGGATAATCTCATATCCATTGAGCCTTTCCATTATCAGTTACAGCATGGATATAAACCCTCATCCATCCAATGTCCCAATCGGAAAGGAGTACGGCATCGATTGTCAACTCCTTAGTGTACCGACTCTATAGGATCCTGTATTCGGAATTGGATCAATTGAAAAACTCATTTTCCAATTATCCTATCTATCCTGGCCAGGGATTTAGAGTACTATCTCATAGGACATTCACTCTCACTTACCAAGAGTGAACGATCCCTTGTTATCCGCTCAATTGCCTCCATCGAGTTTTTCTTGTACCTGATCTATCGCTATACTGTACCATCTAAACGGTGATCCATAAGTCAATTGTCAAAGCACAAGTTCCACCCAACAAGGTATCTTTGGCGACTCAGGTCAAAGGTCCAACCATGCAACCGTGATGATAGAAAATTCTCATTGACAGTTCGGTAAGATACCATTCAGGGTTTCTAATTTGGTCAGTCCAGTAAACTCATTCAACTAATGAGCACCTGTGTGTGTATCTCAGTGTCTCCACACTAATGACCAATGAGATCAGTCATCCTCATCACATGAGAATATATCACATACACTAGTCTATCCGGATCCTTGATGTCCCGTCTCAAGTATCCTATGACTAGGAACATTTAGATCAAATACCTCTAGATGATCAATCTCATTATCATGATCTCATCATGATTTAATCATCATTGCATTTGATCAAGGACTTCATTATGATATTCGTATCTAATAAGAGCTTATAATGAAGATTTTCCTAATTAATTGAATGAGATATATCTAGCTAGTCCAACCGATGCTAGCTTGATAAACTTGTGCAACTTAAGACAATAAAACAAGTGAAGAGTTTGATTAGACTTATGAAAAGTGTAGTAACTATAGAGAGAAGATGAGAAAGAAGCAATTGGAATCGGACTCAATATCTTTGGGGTGAGCCTTAACCCCTTTTTTGTGTATTTTTTGTGAAATAAAATTATGTAAAAACTAAATAAAAATGGTGCTAAAATGATTTTGGATAAATGACGAAGACATAGAAACTTGAACGGCTCAAATCGGAGATAAAATAGAGAAGATATCACCAATATGGCCAAACAGTGCACTGGACTGAACGTGCCCTGGGTTTAAGGGTGCGGTGGGCGCGCCCTAGGTGAGAGGGCGCGGTCTGTGCGCCCTTGGTTTGGGGCGCGGTCTGCGCGCCCTTGGCTCGGGGGCGCGTTGCACTATCTGCCGCAACATCGTTGCAGAGCTCGCTATGGGCAGTACCGATGTCAGAATTGAGTGACGTTTGTTGTAGTAGATAGAAGACTTGAAGAGGAAGAGTTCTTATGTTGATTACTTTTCCGAAATCTGCCTGTAGAAGTCTGTAAAAAATCTGAAAATGGACAAATATAGAAAAGTAAAACCTGGATGCGCACCCTTGGTGCAGCAATCGCCACGGACAAACGGCAAGTCAGAATCGAATGTCGTCAGCTGAAAATGAAATAGGACAAAGATAGGAATAACTCCTCTGTTGAAGGCTTTTGCAGTAGGAGCCTCAGATTTTCTACAGAAGCCGATGAAGTTTAGTTGTTGCAGAACGCACGGATTGGGCTTCTCCTTCGCTTCGGGATCGATCTCTCGACGTTGGATTGGCTTTGGACATCGGGACGGCCTTGGGAGAGAGCTTGGACGACCTCAGGGGAGCTAGGCATGAGGGATTAACCCTAGGTCATTGAGAATGACCCTCAATTTATAGAGGAGAGAAATTGGTGCAAAACATGGAAATTGGACCAACCACACCCCCGCCTTTCAAAGGAAGCGAGAGCGCACAGGGCGTGCCCCCGATCCAAGGGCACGCAGGGCGCGCCCTCACCTTGGGGGCATGGTCCACGCACCTCCTATTTCAAAGTAGGCGGGGGTGCGTTATGCGTCTCACTGATAAAAATCGACGGAATCTTCTGGAAATTGCTAAAAATTTGACTTGACAAACGTAACGTGCCCCTGACCCGAGGGCGCAGTCAAAATAAACCATAATGAATGACGGTAACCTTCCAAAAATCCGGTTTAGAAGGTGCTAATCGGGGCAATTTCTGGTTTTCGAAAATGTATCGCACCCCCACGTTTCAAAGGAAGCGAGGGCGCGCAGGGCGCGTGATAGAAATGTATGCTTTACAGGCCAATCATATATGATATGTTTCGACATTTCTAAGAATATCTCATTCAATTAAATAGGCAAAACTTCGTTACTATCTTTTATTAGAAGCGTATATCGTAATGAAGTCCTTGATCATATGCAATGATGATTGAATCATGATGAGATCATGATAATGAGATCGATCATCTAGATGTATGTGATCTAAATGTTCCTAGTCATAGGATCCTTGAGACAAGACATCAAGAATCCGGATAGACTAGTGTGTGTGATGTCTTCTCATATGATGAGAATGACCGATCTCATTGGTCATCAGTGTGGGGACACTGAGATACACACACAGGTGCTCATTGGTGTAATGAGTTCACTGAACTGACCAATTTAGGAAAACCTGATCGGTATCTTACCGAACTGTCTATCAGGTTATTCTTACATCTCAATAGCACGGTTGGATCTTTGACCTGAGTCGCCAAAGATGTCTTGCCAGGCGTACTATGTACTTTGACTATTGACTGATGGATCACTTAGTATTGTGGTCCTATATAGTTAATGGATTGGGTATATGGGAAACCTGGTGGAGGCAATTGAGCGGACAATAGGGGATCGTTCACTCTCGGTAGGAGAGGGAGAATGTCCTATGGATAGTACTCTAAATCCTTGGCCAAGGTAGATAGGATAATTGGAAAAGGAGTTTTCCAGTTGATCCATTCCTGACAGTCAGTGCCGAACCCCTGACCGACCGGGACATTGTATTAACGAGGGTTTAAATCCGTGTGGTAATTTATGATGGAAAGGCTCAATGGATGTTATTTAACTCCCTAAAGTCATTTGGGATCATAGGATGTGGCTTGTACCCTCTATGATCAGAATGCCGTAAAAACTGTTATCGGATAATGGTTTTGATTTAATTTAAAGGAATTGTTCTTTTAAATTAATTAAGGCTTCAACCAAATTGACTATTGGGCCTAGTGTTTCACACACAATAGATCTGGTCAATATGATGAGGGCATGGACGCAATTTTATAGAAGTTTTGGGTTTTTGTGAAAAATTCCATCTTCTATTTATAAATGGCTTATGAAGCCAAACCCTAACAAGACATAGGGTTGGAGCACGTCCCAAGCATCATATCTTTCTCCTCTCTCCTCTAGAAGGTGATCTCCCATGGTCAAGCTTGGATCTGGAAAGTTTCTGGAGGCCCGAAGGAAGAGAGAATTCGTCTTTTAAAGCAGATCATGTGGATACCGCTAGAGACTGGAAACTTGAACGGTTTTCATCAAGGAGGAATGTCCTCTCTTCATCCATAGTGAGGGATTTTAGAAATCCCATGAGGTACTCGTACTTCATATTTGGTTCCCAATTTTACTCGTTCGGCATCGATCAAGGCAAAGATCATGGTTTTATGAAATCAAAATTTTTACGCTATCATATATTGATTCCTTAAAGTGGTATCAGAGCCAGGTTGAAGCCTTGGTCGAAGTTGAATCGAAATTGGCTTGATTTCATGTGATTTCTTGCTTTCCCAAAACTGTATACATAGCAGTTTTGATTTGATCACCACAGTTCGTATGAGATACCAAAATGTATGTGGTTAGTTTCATTGGATTCTCGTGGATGATATCTTTACAATGCCGCAAACCTCATGAATTTTGGCCATCCGGAGAGTCCGGAATGAGTTTGGAAATTTGCTAAGATGAACATATCCGAATATCCGGCTGAAATTAGGTGAGTTGATGAACTTATCTATTTTAAGTCAAATACCTCTGTCTAATGACGTACGAAGATAGGAAATTAAGTTTTTTAGAGTTTCCATAAGTTATTGGACACTCAACGGCCCTTGGAGGTGCCGGATTTGAGAGGTATTTGCGGTTTGGGTTAATTGCGGCCGTGGCAACTTCCTCCATAAACTGCATGTTGGATAGAATTTTTCAAGAGATGAAACTTATATAAATAGAATCCTTATTTTTTAAGGATTCCAACGCATATTTTTTCGGATTTTTTGGACTCCGTTTGGCCCTCCAAATAAGGCCCGAAAGTTGGGCAAATTTTAGGGTTCCGCGGTGCTACAGTACTTCTCCGCCCTTATCGGGCGGAGGAGATGAGTCCGTATTGGATCCGGACTCAGCCGCGGGCGGGGTACGCGGCGAGTGCACAGCGCGCCGGGGCGGGGTACGTGGCCACGCCGCGTTAGCCCCGGGGGCGCGCAGCGGCGCACGCGGGCTCGCGGCGCGCGGACACTGGCGCTTCGGCGCAAGCTGCTGGGGGCTCGTTGCCGGCGCCGATTGGCCGGCGCAATGCGCCTCCAGTTAATTGTTTCGAAAATGATTTTAAATTGTTTAAAATTCATTTTTGATCCGAAAAATTGCCAGAAAATTCCATAAAAATTATGAAAAATTGTATAATTTATTTAATGAGTTATTAAAGTGTTTAATGACTTATTAAATAGATTTTTACTATTTTGTCATTGAATTCTATTATTTTGATTTTGAAATTGTTTTAAAATCAAAATTAATAAAATTAATGATTATATAAGTTCTGAGAAATTATTTAATAGGTTTGTAAAATGTTTATGAACCTGTTAAATAGTTTTGGACTATGGTTGCCAAAGAATCATTTTTTAAATGATTTTAAAATAGTTTTAAAGTCTTTATTGACTAAATTAGTGTTCAAATAAATTCTGAAAAATGTGATTTTGAAGAATTATGGTTTGGACATTAATTTATTTCTCTAATAAATTTTGTAAAAGCATGAATCATCTGAATATTTTGTATTGCTTGTCTTATGCATGTAAATTATTTATATGTGTATTTCATGTTATTTATTTTATGAAAATTCGACAAGCATGAAATTTAGTATTTAAAAATTACAGTATATAATTTTATGATGGTATATATGATATATCTCATATAATTATCACGTATGCGCTCTATGTTCATGTGATGAATGTTGGTGTGTGTATGGAGGTGATCATGGACTTAAATATGCTTTGCTTTTGATTGCTTGGTTAATTAAGTTGGTTATGTTATTAAATGGGGCCTGCGTGTGCCTCCTCTCTCTCTATATACAATCTGATTTTACATTCTACCTCCCCCCCATTGGTGTACTCCCCTTGGTTAAAACCAAGGTTTCTTATTATAAGTTGTACATTTGTGGGTCTGTGTACCCTTTAGCTGCTTGTAATGGCTAGAAGCTGGCTCGTGGTAGAATGGAGAGAGGGACCACTTGGAGAAACACCCTTATGAAGTGGGGGCATGTCAACTCAAGCTTCTGAAGCAAGGAATTGCACCTATAGGGGTGCCTTAGGTGTATGCTTAGGGTTAAGTCCATGATCACCTATGTTTTAATGCATATTTGATATGTGGTGTGTGCTACAGATTATACCTTAAATATATGATATTCCAAAGGTATATTAATATTTATATGTAGCACCTATGTTGATGAGACTAAAATAAAATTCCTCCTCGTTTTAATTAGGTCGATAAACGCGAGACATTGAGAATGACTCACGTAGCCTTCCGTTGTTATAGTCTTGATGAGCCAATCTTAGATTGGATGGGTTTGTTGTGTTTCCCACAAGACTCATTCAGCAAGGGATTGGTGATCATGGCTAAGGCATTTGCCAAACTTTGGGGTGGACCATTGCATGGCCTTGTTGTGTTTCCCACAAGGGCTATGTTAAAAATCCATTCTCATAACGTAACAAGCAGATTTGACCTAACTAGAGTATATAGCTTGTTGTGTTTCCCACAAGGTTATAACTCTAGAGGCTGAATGATTAAGAATTGCATGAGTTGCAATTGGTAAAAGTTACCTACCTATTAAGTATGTGATGACTTGTTGTGTTTCCCACAAGGTTATCACCATAAAGTTAGTAGGGTCTTGGTCCCCACTAGGATGTTATCGTGATATCTCGTCTTTGCATAATGAGGATTATGCAAATTCGTCGAAAATTAGTGGGAGTATAAATTAGGATGAAAGACCATATCTTAATTTTAATGAATGTCTGTAATGTTGATATAATTACATCTCTGTTGTAGAATATTATAAACCACCATTAATCTAGCATGCTAGATGCTAAGTATTTTAATGGCTCACACTTCTTATATCGGTTTAGAACTAAGAGAATGATTCTCATAGTTGACCTATTGACTATCCTACTTGAGAAGTAAGAATCTCCTACACTATCTAATGAAGTGAGAGAAGTTAAGATCTTATCTCATTGAAAAGATGTATTAATTACCTTATATCAAATGTTAGCCTCTATCAGATAAAAATAGTAGTGGCAACATAGATAGATGGATATGATATCCATCATGGCTCATGGTGATGAGTTAATTAAAGGTAATAAGAATAATACATCTCGAATACTTCTTATTGGTGAGACTAATAGAAAGAAGTAAGATCATTAGATAAAAATAGAAGGTGATAGTTAAAAGTCAAAAAAGTAAGTCAAGATATTACAACCCAAATTTGACAAAGCATTCTTCTACTATCATGATGATGGTAAGTAGAAGAAGAAGTGCAATGTGTATTGCACATAATGCAAAGGTGGAGCTTGAGAAGCTTCATGTATCTATGTCATTAACATTTACTTGTCTTAAATACATATTTAATAGTATAAGATACTATATATATATGTATTCTAGTATAAGATACTAGGGATGCATATAATAGTATAAGATACCAGATATGCATCATATATCTATAATGAGTTGTGGATAATAGCAAGTAAATGAAGGCTTAAAGAAAATTGTTGACCTACATATGAAATGGTACAAAATGTTGCATCATTATTAGTGGGAGATACAAATTTTCTATAGCCTTCTAGAGTTGTCTTAATTATCCTTATAAAAGAATATTGTTTTCATTTCCTAGTTGAATAAATGGAGATTTATTCTATGGTATGAAAATGATAACTGGTAAAGTGTTTATCAATAGGAGCATAATAAAGAGTTTATTTATATCAGATATGTATGCTCGTATAATATGTGTGAATAATCCTCATTAGGCGAAGTAGATTGATATGGATCAATCTATTGTTTAATAGTACGGTCATATTTATAAGAAAAGACTTAAGGAGTACTATTCGGATAGTAACATATAGGTAAATGATTTGGAATCATTAACTATATGTAAGTCTTATCTTATCAACCAAAATGACCAACTCTTTATTTGTTAGACATGGAGAGAGGGCTAATGAGTTTATACAACTCATGCATCTAGATGCATGTTAGCCCATATCTATTAAAGATAGAGGATAATATTTCAACTTCATTAATTTTCAAAGATGACTTCTCTAGGTATGGACATATGTACTTTATGAAGTACAAATCCAAAACCTTTGAGAAATTATTTGAGATTAAGAATGAAGAGGAAATATTAATGAAAAGAGTATTAGAACTCTTTGATGAGATCAAAGAGGGGATACTTAAGTAATAATTCACACATAAATGAAGGATAGTAGAATCTAATTTTTGATGGACGCCTCTTATACATTTTAGCTTAATTGAGTAGCTAAAATGAGAAGCCATATTGTGTAGGACATAATATGGATAATGACAACCATTGCAAAATTCTTCTTTGTCTATTTAGGGGTTAGCACTCAATATAGACACTTGATCTTAAATCGGTACCTTCCAAATATATTCTAATTATTCCATATCAGATATGGAAAGGGATTAAAACTTGACCTTAAGCAAGTTAAGGTTTCAGAATGTCTGGCTTGGTAAAGAAGTATAACCCTATCAAGTTGGAATATAAGACTATAAAGTGTTGGCTTGTGGGATATCCTAAGCAAATTTAAGGATATTAATGCCTCCCTTAGGGAGAAGGGTATGGGTTGCTCATCTCTCCATATTTCTAGAGGAAGAGTCCCTCCTTTAGAAAGATAGTGGGAGCAAGGTATAAATGGAAGGTGTTCCAGTCCCACAATCCATGGACACTTTATTAAGGTACTAGCTTATATTTACACAAGGGCAAATCATAGATCTTTTCTTGTGTTCAATCAACCTAAGAGATATGTGAGACATATCTTTGATAGAAGAAATGAGACATAAGATAAAAGGATAATGATCCTAAGATCTATATTGAAGCAATATGAGATATTGATTCAAAATGGGAAGAAATAATAAAATCCGATATAAACTCTATCTATTCTAATCAAGTTCAGAACTTGATTGATCCACCTAAGGATTTAGTATCTATAGGTATAAATGGATCACTAAAGAATAGATTGAAGTATATTAGAAGGTAGAGACCTTCAAAGTAAGGATAGTTAAAAGGGATATCATTTATGTCAAATAGTTGACTATGATAAGACCTTTTACCTATGCCATGGAATTAATTCATTTAGATTTTGATTGTTACACACTATGACTATAGGATATGTCAAATAGATGTTAAGATAGTGTTTCTCTATGTTATTTTGATAAACAAGTGTATATGATACAACCTTTGGGAATCAAGTTCCAAAACCATCCAAATAGTGTGTGCATAAAGTCCATCTATGGACTCAAGTAAAACTTCCCATAGATGGTAGATAAGGTTTAATGAGATTAAATCTTATGACATCATTGAGAATGAAGATATGCCTTGTGTTTTCATATAAGATAAGTGGGAGTGCTATTATTTTCTTGACATGATATATGTATGACATACTACTCATTAAGAATGAAGTAAGTATGTTATCATTAGTGAGCCTAGTTATCAATTAATCCTCCAAACTTAATATGGGTTTTAAGATCTATGGAGATAGATCAAAAAGGTTTCTTGGCCTTACCCAATTCGTGTGCGTAGTTACCATAGTCAAAGAGTTTGACATGGCAAACTCCAAGATAGGTTTCTTACCTATGTAGTGTGGAGTTGATATCTTTAAAGAGATGTCTTTGTAGACTTTTTAAGAGATAAAAAGATCACATTAGTATAGCCCTTATGCTTTTGCAATAGGACCTATCACATTTGTGATGCTATGCGCATGACTTCATTAATGCTCTAAGTGTTATGAGCATTCATTAAGTAAATTCTTGTGAGAGTCACAAGATAATTTAGAGATGTGTCCTTGAGTACTTGAGAAGCACTAAGGATATATCTCTAATGTATGGAGGATAAGACTTGAGGTCTTGTAGTTTTATGAATACAAGCTTCTAATCAGATAAGTCTAATAATAAGACAAGCTAATGGTGGTGCAGTGAGCTGGAAGAGTTTCATGCAAGAGAACACTGCTAGTTCTACAACTAATCTAAAGTAGATTGAATAATGACTGTATATTGCTTGAGAAGCTGACTAGATGAAGTTGTTCATCTATCTTATGGGATTGTCCCAACCTTCTCTGAAAGTGTATCATTGTTTTAGGAAAACAATGGGGTAGAGCCAAAGTCTCATTAGAAGTTTCAAACTTCTATGGCAATACCATAGAATCAGAGAGAATACTGTTGATAGAGATATAATTAAAGATAGAGTATCTTCCGTTAATAACATTACAGATCCACTAACTGAAGTAGTTGCTCAAATAGTGTTTGAGCTTCACCTTGAGCTGATAGAGATCAGCCATATGGGTGATTGGCTTTAGTGCAAGTGGGAGATTGATAGAAATGTATGCCCTACAAGCCAATCATATATGATATGATTCGACATTTTTAGGAATATCTCATTCAATTAAATAGGCAAAACTTTGTTACTAGCTTTTATTAGAAGCGTATATCGTAATAAAGTCCTTGATCACATGCAGTGATGATTGAATCATGATGAGATCATGATAATGACATCGATCATCTAGATGTATGTGATCTAAATGTTCCTAGTCATAGGATCCTTGAGACAGGACATCAAGAATCCGGATAGACTAGTGTGTGTGATGTCTTCTCATATGATGAGAATGACCGATCTCATTGGTCATCAGTGTGGGGACACTGAGATACACACACAGGTGCTCATTGATGGAATGAGTTCATTGAACTGACCAATTTAGGAAAACCTGATCGGTATCTTACCGAACTGTCTATCAGGTTATTCTTACATCTCAATAGCACGGTTGGATCTTTGACCTGAGTCGCCAAAGATGTCTTGCTAGGCGTACTATGTACTTTGACTATTGACTGATGGATCACTTAGTATTGTGGTCCTATATAGTTAATGGATTGGGTATATGGGAAACCTGGTGGAGGAAATTGAGCGGACAATAGGGGATCGTTCACTCTCGGTAGGAGAGAGAGAATGTCCTATGGATAGTACTCTAAATCCTTGGCCAAGGTAGATAGGATAATTGGAAAAGGAGTTTTCCAGTTGATCCATTACTGAGTACAAGATTTGATAGAGTTGGAATACTTAGGGGTTCACAGTCAGTGCCGAACCCCTGACCGACCGGGACATTGTATAAACGAGGATTTAAATCCGTGTGGTAATTGACGATGGAAAGGCTCAATGGATGTTATTTAACTCCCCAAAGTCATTTGGGATCATAGGATGTGGCTTGTACCATTTACGATCAGAAAGCCGTAAAAACTATTATCGGATAACAGTTTTGATTTAATTTAAAGGAATTGTTCTTTTAAATTAATTAAGGCTTCAACCAAATTGACTATTGGGCCTAGTGGGTCACACACAATAGATCTGGTCAATATGATGAGGGCATGGACGCAATTTTATAGAAGTTTTAGGTTTTTGTGAAAAATTCCATCTTCTATATATAAATGGCTTATGAAGCTAAACTCTAACAGGCCATAGGGTTGGAGCACGTCCCAAGCATCCTCTCTTTCTCCTCTCTCCTCTAGAAGGTGATCTCCCATGGTCAAGCTTGGATCTGGAAGGTTTCTGGAGGCCCGAAGGAAGAGAGAACTCGTCTATTAAAGCAGATCATGTGGATACCGCTAGAGACCGGACACTTGAACGGTTTTCATCAAGGAGGAATGTCCTCTCTTCATCCATAGTGAGGGATTTTAGAAATCCCATGAGGTACTCTCGTTCTACTTCATATTCGGTTCCCAATTTTACTCGTTCGGCATCGATCAAGGCAAAGATCATGGTTTTATGGAATCAAAATTTTTTTGCTATCATGTATTGATTCCTTATAGCACACCCCCAGGTTGAGGGCGCGGTGACTGCGCCCTCCCATTTCAAAGGGGGTGGGAACGCAGTACACTCTCTCTCCTACGCGCGTTCTGTAGACCGTAACTTGCAAACGGGATGTCCGATTCGGCTCCCATTTGTTGCGTTGGAAAGAGGGCCTTCAATCGCACCTCTTTAAGTCGATAAACCAGCCGGCATGACTCCTGAGACGTTCGCGGGTTTTCTACCGGTTTACCCTCTTGCGAAAAGCCAAAAACCGTGACGAAGGTCCGAAAGAGCATGGTTCCGGTCGAGGAATCTCGGGTCAACTCGGGATGACTTAAAATGATGACCGAATGAGTCTGGTACGGTCGAAAAATCTAAAATCATAGAAAAATCGAAGATTAACCCGGTAAACATGAACCAAAACTCGAAAAAGCCGTAAAACCCTAAAATCAACCGAAATGGCCGTATGGCCCCGGTTGATGAAATATATGGCTAGGATCGACCCGAACGACTCAAAAAGACCCAGTGATGACCAAAAATACCTAACGCATGGTCCAGGATAGCCGTGTCAGTACAGATCGAAAAAGCCATAACGAAAAGCCGTTATAGAACAACGTCTACCGAAATGACTTGTTGAAAAATTCTAATGTTACGGAACACATGCGGGACTCCCGAGACCTTCAATTAAGGACTATTCAAGGTCGGTCATCGAGCAAGCTCCGTGTTTTCACAGTTCACGTGTGGCTCTCGCTTGAAGGTTACGGCATTATTCCGAAAATCATCGGTTCATTCTCAACTCACAAGGGGCTTCACCAGCGTCCTTAGCTCATCTCCACGAGGTAATCCGAATCAGATAATCAGTTAAATAGTAGGTATTGCCAATGGAATAAGAGTCTTAGGCTCCGAATCAGGCCAATTCGACATGTCTACATACATGACTTCATTAATGCTGTAAGTGTTATGAGCATTCATCATGTAAATCCATGTGAGAGTCACAAGATAATTAAGAGATGTGTCCTTGAGTACTTGAGAAGCATTAAAAATGTATCTCTAATGTTTGGAGGATAAGACTTGAAGTCATGTAGTTTTATGAACACAAGCTTCTAATTAGATAAGTCTGATAATAAGACAATGTAATGGTGGTGTAGTGACCTGGAAGAGTTTCATGCAAGAGATCATTTCTAATTCTATAACTAATTTAAAGTAGATTGCATAATGATTGTATATTGCTTGAGAAGCTGGCTAGATGAAGATGTTCATCTAGCTTATAGGATTGTCCGAACCTTCTCTAAAAGTGTATCATTGTTTTAGAAAAACAATGGAGTAGAGTCAAAGTCTCATTAAATGTTGTAAACTTCTATGGCAATACCATAGAATCAAAGAGAATGCAGCTGATAGAAATATAATTAAAGATAGAGTATCTTTTGCTAATAACATTACACATCCATTAACTGAAGTAGTTACTTAAAGATTGTTTGAGCTTCACCTTGAGCTGATAGAGATCAACCAGATGGGTGATTGACTTTAGTGCAAGTGGGAGATTGATAGAAATATATGATATGATTCAACATTTCTAGAAATATCTCATTCAATTAAATAGGCAAAACTTCGTTACTAGCTTTTATTAGAAACATATATCGTAATGAAGTCCTTGATCACATGCAATGATGATTGAATTATGATGAGATCATGATAATGAGATCAATCATCTAGAGGTATGTGATCTTGTTTCTAGTTATAGGATCCTTGAGACGGGACATCAAGGATCCGGATAGACTAGTGTGTGTGATGTCTTCTCATGTGATGAGAATGACCGATCTCATTGGTCATTAGTATGGGGACACTGAGATATACATATAGGTGCTCATTAGTGGAATGAGTTCACTGAAGTTACCAATTTAGGAAAACCTGATCGGTATCTTACTGAACTATTTATCAGGCTATTCTTATATCTCAATAGCACAGTTGGATCTTTGACCTGAGTCACCAAAGATGTCTTAACGGGTATATTTTGTACTTTGATTATTGACTTAAGGATCACCATCTTGATGGTACATTATAGTTGATGTATTGGGTGCAAGAGAAACTCGGTGGAGACAATTGAGCAAACAACAAGAGATCGTTCACTCTCAGTAGAAGAGAGAGAATGTCCTATGTGATAGTACTTTAAATCCTTGGCCAAGGTACTTAGAAAAATTAGAAAATGAGTTTTCTAATTGATCCAAATCTAAGTATAGGATCCCATAGAGTTAGAATATTTAGAGGTTGACAGTTAGTGCCGGACCCTTGACCCACTAGGACATTATATGAACGAGAATTTAAATCCGTATGATAATTGATGATGGAAAGACTGAATGGATGTTATTTAACTCTCCAAAGTCATTTGAGATCATAGGATATGGCTTATATCTTTTATGATAAGAAAGCCATAAAAATTATTATCGGATAACAATGTTGATTTAATTTAAAGGAATTGTTCTTTTAAATTAATTAAGACTTCAACCAAATTTACTATTGAGCCTAGTGGGTCACACACATTAGATCTGGTTAATAAGATGAGGGTATGGCTTGGCATGGTGACAAATAACATCAAGCTTTGGCAAGAAGAAATTGTTTAAAAGATTGGTTGGCATAGGAAAAATGATAGTAAGTACTAACACATTTTGCTATTATTGTTGTTGAACTTTATTAATGTGATGTATGATTTTTGTTTGTGTTTATATTTAAATTTCAGTTTTTTAATAAATTTTTGAATATTTTTTTATTTTGGTTAGTTTTTATTTTCACATCTATATTCTCTTTTCTTTTAGGGCATTGGCACGACGTTAAACATAATAGAAATGTTTTCTATTCAAATAAAAGTGATTTGTGACAAGCAACTAAAAGTTATTTGTTATAAGTTTTTATTTTTAAAAAGTAAGACAATTATTTTTTTCTTAAAGTGAAAGATTATGGGGTGTTTGGTCGCATGATAAAAAAAATTTATTTTAATTTTTAAAAATTGTAAGAAAATTTGTTAAAAAAGGTGTTTGACAACCTTGACAATTTTATGTTTTGAAAGTGATTTTCTTCCTAAACAAAAAAGAGGGTCACACCTCATTCTTTTTTCTTATGGTCCCCCACTTTGTTGTTGGTCATGTGTAATAGTTATTCCTTTTTATCATCACATCCCTCCAAATATGATAATTTTATGTCGGTTCACTTTTTATTTTAGTATAATAATTTATCATGAAAATGTATAAAAGATTATCATGCAACTAAACACCCCATTAGAGATGTAATCAAGAATTTAGATATCTAAATGTTAAAAAACACCATATTAAGGCCAATATCAGATATATCCATGTCACTTGGCCATTATTTCTTAACCATACTTTCAGTAAAGTAGGCATCATACTAAGGTGCATTTGGTTGTTCGTAAAACAAGTAACCTGATCAGGTTTTCCCGAAAATTAAATTTATTTTGGATATCTGTAAACTGACGGTCAACATAAAAGGTGTTAAATTGACTCTGCTGAAGGTGGGATTTCCACATTCGTGACGATCTGCCGGATTTCAAGTTTTTCATCGTTGAGTGAGATCAAAGAGATGTGCTTAACATGGACGTTGCTTCATTATCATAGTTTAAAAATATATTTATATAAAGTAAAATTTAATAATTAAATATATAAAAATCTTACATATTTATACATTATTACATTTTAAATCATATAAATTTAAAGTTGCTTAACATAATAATAATCTGATTTTACAAGAAATCAAAGTCTAAATATTTTTTAAAATTATACTTTTGTCTTTGAAAATTGATTCCATGTAAAAATATTTCAAAGAAATAAATTTTTATAATAAAATATTTTACAGAGAATTAAATTTTTGAAAAAATTAAGAGTATATTGTTTAATTTTCTTCAAAATATCTTTCTAAAAAAAGTATATGAAATGAAATTATTTAGTTATTTTTATATTATTTTACAACATACTATATCAAATTTTAAAAGCATTAACGTTTGAAGAATGATTTACAAATGTCTAAATGAGCAAAAAAAATTTGGAAAAATAATTTACAAGCAACCAAATAGTAAAGACATGTTTTCCTTTTCCTAGAAACGTTACTTCATCGAAAATGGTTTCTTTTTTTTTGTTTCACTTTTACGTGGATCCAAACTGACCCTTATTTTTGACCCTAATGTAAGATTATTCTAACAAGTTTCTAAATGTGTGCAAGTCAAATATTTTTAATCGGGCCATGTCATGCTGATAAAATATATACTTAATCATTGTTTCTGATGATAACATGTCAAATTTATCATCCAACTTAAACACTTTTGATTGTAATACAGTAAGTACAATAATATAATTTAATGAACTTAATCACGGTTTCTGAGAACATACCAAATTTATTATCCAACTTAAAATTTTAAAATTGTAGGTACGGGTAGTACAGTATTGTAATTTAATGAACTTAATCATTGTTTTGATAACATGTCAAAATTCAACATACAAACTTAATATTGTGAGTAGAGTAAGTATCGTATAATGAGGTATTTTGAAATATATAATGTGATTATTCTTACAACTTACATTGAAATTAGTAAATAACAACGATCTGAATTTATAATTTTACCTTGTAGCAATTTCAAATGACATAAGTCTTTTTTTACTTTTCATAAATAATTATGTCATCAAAACAAATAATTTGAATTCATTTATCAATTGATTTATCATTAAATAATCCTGAAATGAAGAATAAACTTATGATATGTTTGGTTGGATAATCCAGAAATGAAAAATGAACTTATGATATGTTTGGTTGGACGATAAATTAAGTTTTTGTTAAAATAACAAGGGACAACCATTAAAATTAATATTTCTTAGATTTTAGCTCTTATAACTTTTCAAAATATTCAAGAGTTTTATAAACACAAAAATGATCTAAAATTACCGTAGTATTAAAATCACTAATAAAAATTATTTAATAAATTATCACACTTTAATTTATTAAATTTATAAATACTTAATAAAAATTAAATTATTTTTATTTATTAAGTTGTTAAAATATTATATTTATATATAATTTTAGTATAAAATAGTTTTTGTGATTTTTAATAATTATACATCACTTTAAATAATTGATCTGGATCTTGTTGGCCCTCCTTATCCCCAGTCCACCTCTTCCGCCTCGAGTTCGAATCACCTCATATGCCTAGAATGAGTTTCGTTAGTCTCCTATCCATGCACGCCACGACACTAAGATGATGTTTGGTATGAGGATAACTTGGGGATAAATCTGGTTTATCCCCAAAATTTTATGGTGCCAAACAGGCCCTAAGGCGTCGTTTGGTATCGGGATAAAATTGATGGGGACAGGGATAAACCAATCCGTGTGGTTGACCCTATCCCCATTATGTTTGGCTTGACTTAGGATAGGTTTAGGGATAATCCTATCCTATGTTTGGTATGTTAACAATAAATTCAAGGATAACTTTAAATTTTTATATTTTTATCTTTATTTTTTATATTCTATTATTCTATTATTCATAACATATTCATAAATATCTTAACTCATTTACATATTTATATAATAATTTTAAAATATTATTTAAATATATAAATAAAAATAAGTTTAAACGCAGACGGAGCTCAACCCGTCTCTCCTCCGGACAGAACCCGGCGGACGGAGACGGACGGTGCTCCCCGCGGAGCCTCTCCCCGCCCCTCCTTCCCGGCTAAGGGTGGGCACAAAACGGTTCAAACTGAGAAACCAAACCGAACCAGCTCATTCGGTTCGGTTTGGGACCCCTTTCGGTTTGGTTTGATTTGGAACCCGAGCAGATCCCCCCCAACTTTCCATGCCTCTGCAGCTCATCAATACAAATATTCTTAATAACCTATGTATACCGGTGCCTTTTATTGACTTGCCCAGTTTTCTGGTCGTGACTTTCACAACTTTATTTTGTTCCCTTCTTGGTATTGGAATAAAATAATTTTTTAAAAAAAATAAAAAGAAAATGATCTCTCTCTTTCTTTTTTTACCTCTTCTTCTGTTTCTTTTTCTTCTAATAAATTCCTGATTTTCGAAGGGGGGGCAGACGGCCAGGTCTCCCTTCTTCCTCCTCTCCCTCTGCCACCCGTCGGGCCGCCGCCGCTACGTCTCCGCCATTGCCATCGGGTTGGAGTTGTCCGACAGGGAGGGATGAAGAGGGGAGGAGGAGCGAGCAGGGCGAAGGCGTGGACCTGGCTATGCCGGCGCCCTCGCCGTCCCTTTCTCGCGATATCCGCCGTCGCCTTCCTCTACCTCCTCTTCCTCAGCTACCACTTCCCCTCCCTCATGGCGCGCATCGCCGCCGGCTCCGCGCCCCCCGGGCACATGCACCACCAAGCTCTGCGCCCGCTGGACAGTGAGGTGGAGACGCTCCACCTGGACGCCCCCATCCGCCCCATCAAGTTCTCCTTCCACGCCCTCTCCCCTTCCTCCTACTGTGCCCGGCTCCCTCGGCGTGCGCGGTTTGGAGATTTCCAGGTTGGCCTTCAAGGAGGCTGGCGACCGCGCCGGCTCCGAGCTCTGGAAATCAGCCGCAGAGGCGTGGAAAGTTGTGGGGGACCTCCCCGGCGGACGGAGCCCCCCCCCCCTCCTCCCCCGGCGGACGCCGCTCCCCCTCCTCCCGGGCGGACAGAGCCCCTCCCCCCCCCCCCGGCGGACGCCGCTCCCCCTCCTCCCCCGCAGACAGATCCACTCCCCCCCGGTGGATGGAGCGTATCCCCGAAATGATATTTCGGGATCAACTTAGTCCAAATGTTAGGTGGGATGAGTTATCCCCATATTTATCGCTAATTTTGAGGATAACCTGGATTAACTTAATCCAGGTTAAACTCATGTTTAAGTATATACCAAACCGGAGATTGGGGATAAACCAGATTTATCCTAGGTTATCCCCATACCAAACGGGGCCTAAAGGTTCATCATTATTCAAAACTAAGGACATGGTGATTAGCAAACTAATGACACCTACTCGATGGTGAAACGGTGTCAATGGGTTTGTACATGCCTATTACATCCCCAATTAATATCTATCAGTAGGGTTGTTCACTGTTCGGTTCAACCCAAAAAACCAAACTAAACCAGTACTTTAGTTCGATTTGGTTTCTAGGACCCTTCAAACCAAATCAAATCAGTAAATAGAATAATCCTAATTAAGATAGTATTTATGTATCTTATCTTAAAAAAATAAATTTATTTCAAAAGTTTTTAAGGCAAAATTAATGTAATGTATAAACAAATACACAAGATTTTAATAGAATATGATTTAAAACAAACAAAATATAATTATATATTGATATATCTACTATACCTTAATAAATATGATTTGAACCGAACCGAACAAAACCAAACCGAATTAATTTGGTTCGGTTCGGTTTGGTTTGAGAAAAAATACTCAAAAATCAAACCAAACCAAAACCATGAACCATGGTTTGTCGAGTCGGAGACCCAATCAGCCGAGTCGTCCAACTCAGCCGGTTTCTGGGCCGACCGGCCCGGAAATGATCCCGACGGGCCAACTGCAAGCCGGCCGGCGGGGGGTCACGCGACCCAACGACCCGGTCGGCCGGGTCGCCCGACCCTGGGGCGACCCGGTCGGGCGGGTCGCCCGGCCCTGGGGCGACCCGGCCTAGGGCAAATTTTTTTATACTATTATGATATACTTAAAATATTTTCTTCCCTCTCCTCGTTACCACCATTAAACAAAATTTTCTTTGGGGGGCGTTGCCTCCCTGATACCCCCCACAAAGTATCACCTATATATAAGATTTATAATCATAAATATGCATTATATACTTAAAATTTTATAAAGATCTATTTTAACTCTCTTCTCTTTCAGACACACATCAAATTTGTCAAGAATAATTATTTTTTTAGCATTCCATTTATTGATTGTATAACAATATTTTACTAACATTTAAATTATTAAGTATGGTTAATATTTATAATTATAAATATATGATACTTCTTAAAAATTTATAAAATTTTTTGTTAAGTATCTTTACCTTCTCACTTAAGATTAACTCTTTCCCAACATATATTAATACAACATAATCACAAAAGAATCATATTTACTTGTATACATAGATAAAAACTCATATTCAATTATAATATAAAAAATATAATTACATTTATGTATAGATTTTATGTATACATAAATATATAAATTATAAATTATTATTTCTATTTATTTCTTATTTTCATATAATTTTTTATAATAAAATAAATAAAATCTAACCACATCCGACTTGTCAGACCCGAGGTCGCGACCCCATCCGACTAAGTCAGTTTTGGGGCCGACCGACCTCAGGCCGACTCCTGACCCCGCCTTCTTTGCCATGAACACCCCTATCCATCAGGCCTTGAGATGCAGTCAGACCTACCATAACGTGATCAAAATTTAGCTCATCATGGTGATTTTTTCGCCGCTCCACAACTTTTATTATTTGAATTACTTATTTGTCTCATGTTTACTAAACGTTTGGACTCATAAGAACCTGCTGAGTATTATGTACGCGCAGGTTAGCAACAATGTGCGTGCATTAGTATATGTGCGGGTAAGTAATGATGTGTGTGCATTAGTAGGTATACACACGGTTCTGTAAGTCACATAGAAAACTATTAATTTGAAGGCCTAGTAACTATACACATGCGTTAGTAACCATGCACGGGGTTCAGTAAATCCTTAGAAGTTGTGAATTTAGACGCATAGTATGTGTGAAACTGTGAATCTTAGCAAGTATGTTCGTGGCTGAGTAATGCAATTAGAAGTCCTCTATTTTATACAAGTCTAGACTTTTAGTAAGTATGGGCTCATGCTCAGTTTAGTAACTATGTGCACATCTTATTAATTGTGCCTTTGGGTCTTTAGTATACACATCATTTAGTAGCTATGTGTCCATCTTAGTAAGTTAATGAGACTACATGACTTTCTATTCCAAACTTCAAGAAGTATGCATGCTGTTTAGTAACTATGCGCATGGCTCAGTAAGTCAATGAGAAGTCTACTATTTCATATGCGTCCGGGCTTTTAGTAATAAGTATGCGCATGGTTATGTAACCATACTCGTAGCTTAGTAATTGCTTCTTCGGGACTTTAGTAAGTATGCACGCAGTTTAGTAACTGTGTGCACCTTAGTAGGTCAATGAGAAATCTACTATTTCATATAAGTCTAGGTCTTCAGTAAGTATGCACGTAATTTAGTAGCTATTCGAGCAAGTTTGTAAGTAAATGACAATGCCTCAGTTTGTTGTGCAGTAGGGAGTTAATAACTCACTGACCTATTTAAGTGACCACAGATTATATTGTCCAGACCATTGTAATGTCTTTCTTCTAAGTCCATGCATAGGTGAGGGTAGTGAATATCGTCTCCGACAGTGGTGTAGGTGCAATATCAACATGGCTAGTAGTTCTTCTCTCATTCCTCCACTGTAGTGCCCTTGTGGTCACAATTTATGGGAGAAAAGTTATTTGGGGGGCTGGATCCTCAAAATGGAATATATATATGTATATAAGAATTTTTTTTAAACATGAGGCAACCTTATATTAACTATACCAAAAACAAACTATACATACACCTAACTACAGTAGTCAACTTAACTCATCCTCCCATATTTGATACAAAACCTCATCGGGCAAGTCCTGAATAGAAGATGTCCAGCCTTGAGTTGTCTCCGTGCGCAAAGCCCATCTCGCAAGTTTATGCGCCACTGCGTTTGTCCGTCTAGGGCTGAATACAACGACCGAAAGCGAGGAAGCCAGATGACTTCGACATTCATTGATGAAGGTACTTGCTTGCCACATATCCGGTCCTTCATTTTGGATTGCATTCACTACAGTTAACGCGTCACTTTCGATCGAGGATGGCCAGCTATCAAGAAACTCCTAGGAGCACGCCTCAAGGATGGTGACTGCTTCCAAGATTTGTGGATCAGTAAATCTAGAGATACAAGTCTTCCAGGCCAATACTCTTCCTTGATGATTCCTTGCTATTATGCCCATTGCTCCTATTTCAAAATTTGTAGCTACATCGACATTTAATTTAACATGAGAAGTCAAAGATGGTATCCATCTAGTGAGACTAATTTAATGAAATACATTAGATTGAGAAAAGAAGAAAATTGCATCTTGAACCGCATTGTGCAGAATCCGTATTGGACAAGTATTTTTACCCTCCATGATTGTCTTGCACCTCTGTTTCCATAGCTGTCACATGATTGAAACTCCGAGCACACTAGAATATGACAAAGTATTGTCTTTGCTTAGAATCCAATCAAGAAAATTTGGTAAAATCTGATACACTTCCTGTTGTAGCCATTGGACATTAAAACCCAAAGAAGATGCAAACCATACAGCCCTAATCCGATGGCAAGTGAATAAAATGTGATCAATAGACTCTTGTGAATCATGGCAGACATTACAAATAGGTGAAATGTTTGAGCATCAACGAGCTATAGCTTGATTTGTAGGCAAAGTGCAAACTAATACCTTCCAAATAAAAATAATAACTTTGGCTGGAAAATTTTTCCCTAAAACAAGATGCCATACTTTCTTCCAAATAGAAAAATCAGATGTTCCTGGAAGAAAAATTGACTGAGAAAAGAAAGTATATGCTGATTTGGTGCTAAGAAGACCATTTTGAGAAAATTTCCATACTATTACATCCTAATCTTCATTAACAAAGAAAGGAGTTCTTAAGATTCTTGCTATTGATGGTGGATCAATATAAGTATGAAGAATATCAACATTCCAACGCCCATTATCAATCAATTCTTGGACCAAATTTGGTCTATTCAAAGTAGATGGGTTTAGAGTCGGAGGTCCTTTATCATCCAAAATCCATTTGTGCTCCCATATATTGATTGAAGATCCATCTTTGACTTTCCATATACTTCCCATCAATAAAAGTTTCCTAGTATTAAGCATGTTCTTCCAAACTTGAGAACTATTATGAGTAACCTTTTGATGCCAAAAATTCTCAGATTTCAAGTATCTAGACTTAAGAATTCTAACCCACAGCTTGCCATCATCCCAAAGAAAAGACCAAGTCAGCTTTAATATTTGGAAGGTTTAAATATGCATGAAAATGTAAATGAGTGGCTTAATATATGCCAAATGACATGTTAATGAAAGTTAAGATGAAAGGGGGGAGCAAAGGATCAAACGGGAGGGTAAAAGAAACTCGAAAAATGAAAAACGGGGTCTGCCCCTGTTAGTGCCCCATATATGGGGCGCTAGCTGCAGGTGTCCCCTTGATAGGGCGCGTTGACCAAAGTCAAAGCGCCCTATTTATAGGGCACCAGGGACTGGTTTCAGCAGATTTACTTTCCTTCTTCGCGGTGTCGCCCCGGAGTGTAGGAAGACCTCCAAGATGGAAGGAGTTCTTCAAGCAGCCAATACTCAAGTGAAGCTAATGGAAGAGTGTTTTGGCACTAGATGTAAGAGAAATGGAGTGTAGAGGCCCTCAAAGTTGGAGAAAAATCATATTTCTGAAGAAGAAAACTGCAGGTTTTTGGGGTTTTTGGGAGAGAGTTTTGGAACGGTTTGAGAGCTTGGAGAGGGGTTGTAAGGCCTTGGGAGTGTTGTGGTAGATGAGAGGGTTTGGGGGGCGCCCTTGGTGTGTCCTCAAGCCTCCAAATGGGGGTCCTTTTATAGGCAAGAAGAGGACAACTTTATCTGCAGAACTGTCACATCAATCTGTACAGTCAGTCAGACTAGGTGCAGGTGCCCTATTTATAGGGTGCCTGGTGCCTTATAAGTAGGGCGCCAGGTGCCCTGTATATAGGGCGCTTTGATCCTGGTCAACGCCTATCGATCTTCTTCGAAATGTGCCGAAAACTTGATTTTTCCAGAAAACTCAGTTTCCTTGAAAGGTTACTCAAATATTATTCATGAAAACAAGAATTCAAGCTCTTCAATTGGACTAAAATTGCGTGTCTACAATAGGTATAATACTTAAGTTTGGCATCTGACACTTTCTTACTAAAGAATGCCATAGGACGTCCCTCTTGTGACAGTAGCCCTCCTATTCCTATACCTGAGGCATCGCAAGCAACTTCAAAAACTCTAGAGAAATCAGGTAGGTTGAGGACAAGGGCTCGGGTCATGCATTCTTTGAGGTGGGCAAAGGCTGTATTGGCGGCCTTGGTCCAAAGGAAGGTCCCCTTCTTAAGGCAGTATGTGATTGGTGCGGTGATGGTGCTGAAACCCCTAATGAACCTCCGATAGAAAGTAGCCAGCCCATGGAAACTTCTCACTTCATGAATGTTTTGGGGTGTCGGCCATTCAGTTATGGCCTTCACCTTCATAGGATCTGCTAAGACCCCTCCTTTAGACACAATGAATCCTAGGAAGGTGACTGAACGGGTTAGGAAGGCACATTTCTTTGCATTCCCAAAGAGTTGTTTAGACCTGAGCGCGAGGAAAACCTCCCTTAGATGTTCAAGATGATCCCTCTTGGACTTGCTATAAATCAGGATATCATCGAAGTAGACTACCACAAAAACCCCAATGAATGGCCTAAGCACTTGGTACATGACTCTCATAAATGTACCAGGAGCATTGGAAAGCCCAAAAGGCATAACCATCCACTCATATAGACCATCCTTAGTTTTGAAGACAGTTTTCCACTCATCCCCTGATCTGATTCTTACCTGATGATACCCACTTTTCAGATCCACCTTGAAAAGATTAGAGCACCAGCAAGCATGTCAAACATATCATCCAACCATGGGATTGGAAATCTGTATCTGACAATTATCCTATTGTGACACAAACTGCCTATGCACATCCTCCAACTCCCATCTTTCTTGGGGTTAAAAGTGCGGGAACAAGACAAGGGCTGAGGTTTTCTCTAATGTAACCCCTATCTAACAACTCATCTACTTGCCTTCTTAATTCCTCATGAGATTTTGAGTCCATCTTATAGTGGGGCAGGTTAGGCAGGGTGGATCCTGGCACTAAGTCAATGGCATATTGGATATCCCTCATAGGAGGTAGTCTAGGGGGCAGGTCTTCTGGGAAGACATCTTTAAATTCTCCCAACAGTTTGACTATTTCTAGGTCTCCTTCCCTGTGGGATGTAATCTGATCCTCCACCTTAACTTCGTTGACCACTACAGCAAAGACAGGCTGGTTCCTACATTCTAACTCAAATTCATGCTTTCCCGAGATGTGTAGGAACCTAGTTGGGGTTCTAGCAGGTCGATTTGAGAAGCCCCCAAGCTGACCAGGTGCTGACTTTGCAGGCACCAAGGTGGTGATTGATCTCTCTGTTTTCATGGTTGTCTCCAGGGTTGAAGGCTGAGTTCCTTCCTTGGAAGATGACTGAGGAAGTTTGGGTCCAGAGGCCTCTCTCCCCTTTGAGGTGGGATTAACTAGATTTAGGACAATCTTCTTCCCCTCGTAGACAAACTCACAAGCATTGGATCTACCATGCAAGGTAGCATCTATATCGAACAACCAAGGTCTGCCCAAGATGATGCTTCCTACTTCCATAGAAAGTACATCGCACCAGATGTCGGCTGTGCACGGGGGAAAGCTGATGGGTACTAAACAACGAGTGTGAACTGGGATTGAGGTGGAATCTACCCATGAAACCCTATAAGGATGAGGGCGATCGGCTAGAACTAGTCACAGCTTTTGGACTGAAGAGGTGGAAATGGCATTAACACAGCTGCCACTGTCAACGATCAATTTGCATACTTTTCCCTTGGTCCTGAAGAAAGTCTGAAAGATGGCCGTGTGTCTCCAGTCATCACTAGGGGCAGGTTGGGTGAAAGTGCACCTAACCACTCCCAGAGTCTTAGGCTCTTCCAGATTTTCAAACACATCCTCTTCATGAAATTTTGCAAGAAGGTTCGGATCAACCTCATACACTACTTCTAAGTTTGAGATCTGAGTTTCCTAAGATCCAGTGTGTGGTCCATCAATACAAGCATTCCTAAGAGAGCAGTTTGATCTTAAACGATCTGGTTTACCACACCCATAGCATTGGAATCTGGCACCCTGACTTAGCTCCCCGGTAATGACCTGTTTGCCCTTATCCTCCCTCCTAAAAGATGGGTTGGGAGTGAAAGGTTTGGTTGGTGGAGGGGGAAGATAACCGACTGGCTGGGGGTTTAGGGTTATGGCCTGAAAAGGTAGCCTATTGCTTTGAACCTCAGGCTTGTTTGGGACAAACCTGGTTAACAGGTGGTGGAGGAGGATCTCTGTTCCTAGGATGATATGGTTTAACAGGTGGTGGAGGAGGATCTCTGTTCCTATTCTCAACTACAGTTAATTGGTCAATAAGATCCTAAATAGCATGGTCGAACCTATCCCCCATAGCTCGGATCATGTTTTCTAGGGTAGACAACTTATCCACTAACTGAGCTAAATGCACGTCTAGCATGGGTGGTTCACTTACTGACATCTTTGCAACAGGTTGATAGGCTGTACCCCTACGTGTGGTCATGCACTTAACTATGACTAGGAAGAGGAATTCCTAAATGCACTGTGCTCTGATACCAATTGATGCGGAACAGGATCAATGACTGAGGACTGAGAAACAAAAAGTTAACTAGTATATGCTCAATATAAAGACTGCTATAGGAAATTCAGATAAAGGTCTATCAAAGAAGTTACTCATCTAGAAAATGCGCGCTTAGTCAGGTAGAAAATCAAGTAATTCACAAGTATAAGGAGATAACACGATTTTAGAACTACTTAAGATCATTAGAAATTGGCTCTAGCAGTTAACATGACAGATTGAATTACCTAGCATGGAATGCCATCTCGCAAGATCTCACCGATATCTCGCGATATCTCAATCTCACCAAGGGGGCCGAGAAACGAGATTGTCGAGATCTCGTCCCCTTGATACCTGATGTAACCTCAAAATTTAAGATTCTTTGTTTTGGAAATTCATTTTCCTTTTTGAATTTGGATTAGATTTGATTATACCTTAGCATTGACTTCTTAGGAAAAATAGATGGTATTCCATAAAAGTACTAACTAGGGTCAAAATTATATGTTGAGGTTGTTAGGTTCCTTGAAAATTGATTTTGACCTCTCCCCGTCGGATGGTGCGAAGATCCGACATTAATTATATCGAGATTACTCGAATACCCTTGATTAAGCGTCATAGCAATCCATTGAAGTAAAAAACATACATCCAAAAAAATAAACATTCACACATATGGACATAGGAAAACAACCCCATGAGTTTGATAGAATGCAAGCACTTGATGTGTTTTGAATTTAGTTTGGTTTTGATTAAAATTGATTTGAGTTGATTTGAATTGATTTGAATTTTGATTTGATTAAATTGAATTTGTTTGGGTTGGATTAACTGGAATTCAATTTGAGTTGGAGTTGAATTCAATTTGTTAATTGCTTTTGATTTGGGTTGAAGTTAGATCTGTTCATTTTTATTGAATTAATTTGAGTTGCTTATTTATTTAAGTTTGATTCAAATTGGATTGGTTTGAGCTTGAGACAATTTGTTTTAAGATTTGATTTGAGTTTGGTGTATTGAATTTGTTAGAATTCAGTTGAATTTGTTTGATTTGGAGAATTCAGTTTGGATTGGGTTGATTGATTTGAGTTAAAAGATTTATTTGGTTAAAGTTAATTTGTTTTAAGGTTTGATTGAGTTTGTTTGGAACTTACTTGAATTTTTGGCTTGTTTGCTTAATTTGGATTAAGTTTGACTTGGATTTTATTTGGGAGTTGATTCAGGTTGATTGGATTCGGGCAGAATTTAATTCAAGTTTTGATTAAGAATCTAGTGTGAACTAATTCGAGAGTTCTGTTGTGACTTTTATTTTGATTTATTGTTTTAAATTAAGATTATCTTCAGATGTTGATTTCTTTTGTATTTCATTTGGCACAGGTTCTGTTTTTATTTTAATTGAGTTTGTGTTTTGCTTGAGTGTGTTTTGATTTAAACTAGAATTTGGGTTGCAGATTTTAGGTTTTAATTTAAGTTTGACAGGTGATCGTTGTGAGTTGGATTAGATTACTGGTTTCTTAAAACGTGTTGGTTTTATGAGTTCAGATTTAGTTCGGGTGATTTGATTCATTTTATCTTCCGGTTGAATTTTGATTGAGAGCCTCTGTTTGTTTTAGATTAATTGTGTATTAGTTGTCTGGGCCTTAGAAATGAATTTCAGTTTGATCTAACTTGTTATGCTCCATGTTTAGTTTTCTTTTAAACTTTCAGATTTGGAATTTGTAATTGAATCCAATCAGTGGGATTGAGTTCAGTTTGATTAAAACAGGTTTGTTTTACTGAGTTTAATTTGAACAGGTCGAGATTTTTGTTCCAATGTGTTGATTCATCATTTTTCCAGATTTCTGCAAAGCTTGCAGATTCTGTTCGGTGCATGCATTTTATGATTTAGATTTACAGATTTCAGATTTAAGTGATCTGATTTTGAATTTCAGACATAGCAGACTTTAGATTTCAAATTCTGCAGATTTCAGATTTGTCCAATCTCAGCTTCTGCAGGTTTGTTCAGATTTCAGATTTTTAAGAGTTAAGTACGTCTCAGCTTTACAAGTTGGCTTGGATTTCAGATTTTGGAGTTCAGATTCTGCACTTTCCATTTTTAGATTTGGAGTTTCCAGATTTATTTCAAATCTCGGACCTCAGTGGCAAGTCTGAATTTTAGGTCTCTTACAAATTCTGCACATTGCAGACTTCTTCTCTTTAACTTCTGATTTTCGGCTGCAGGCTTTATGAGCCTCAAACTTTCAGATTTAAAATTCTGCATATTTTACAGGCTTCGTTTGCAAAGTTCAGATTTTTGATCTCCCACATATTTCAACTTCAGATTTTCTTGCAGATTCTGCATTTTCAAAGATTTCAAGATTTCAGATTTTTAGATGGTTTCTACACAAATTCAGATTTCAGATTTTATGGTGTATTCAGATTTTCATTCTCATTTCCAGATTCCTCTTCTCCCGGATGTTTCAATTGCAGATTTTACGTTTCAAAATTTCAGTTTCCAGACTCCAGATTTTAGGTTTTTGAATTTCAGATGTGATTTCAGATTTTTCAGATTCTGTTTTAAATTCCAGTTTCAAGTCTTAGACCTCTGGTTTTGTAATTTTGCAGATTTAACAGGTTTCGGACTTACAGGTTAAGAATTTCTTGGGTCTGATCTGAATTAATCAGTTCTAGTTTGAGCCAAATTTGTCTTGATTTACATTGATGGATTATGTTACAGGTTGAGTTTGGGAATTGGATTTTGGAAAACCGATCTGGATTGTCGGACCTGGGAGATTTAATCCCTGGCAGTTCTGTTTGCTTCATAGACTGCCTTCAGATTGTTTAAATTTGGGATTTAATTTTTAAGTTTGCAACCTATCAGATCAAAACTGATTTTCTGTAGGTTCAGTAATTCTGCCCTTCAGTGCTATCATCCGATCTCTGCACTTCTTCAGCATTTGATTTTTTAACAGGATTTCAGATTTGTTTTGTTTTTTTATTGAAATTTCAGATTTATGTTCAGTCTTCAATTTTCTCTTATGCTTGCATTCACTCATTTCGGCAGGGGTTGTTTACTCCTTTCATTGAACATTGATTTCTTCATTGCTTGAAATTCACACAAGTCCTCCTGCTCCTTTTCTTTTACAAGAAAACTGTGATGTTTCCTCAATTCGGGAACAAGTATGTTCCAATCTTGAATGTTGTCTGTTCCAGCCTTCGATAGGCATCTGAAAATTTGTCCTGCCATTTCAGCAGTTTGAGCGTGGTCCTGCCTTTGATAGGCACAAGAAATCTTCTCTCAACCGGTTCAAGGTTGAGCATACCCGACTTTTGATAAGTTTGTGGGCACTCATCCCATGGTTGGTTTTCCTCATTAGCTCATAGTTTGGCATATTGGCATGTTGATCATGCACAGCCTCTCCATGGCATAATGGGCAAAACAACTTCCTCTTGGGACATGGTAAGACATTGGGGTCTTTTAACTAGACCTTTGTATGTCCACCTTAAAGGGTCAAGGGGTGTGCTTAAAGCCGGCTCATTGCTTTCCCTATTTTTGTTTTGAATTCTTTTAAATTAAGCCAAGACCATGAGGCGGGTTTTTAGCCGGCCGGATGCTAGTCTCGGTTTGTTGATTAATTAAGTATTTTGAATTATGGGTCAAGAGGCATGCTTAAAGTCGGCCTATTGCTTTCCCATTTATTTTCATTCTTTTAGGTTATGCCAAGACCATGAGGCGGGTTTTTAGCCGGCCGGATGCTCGCCTCGATTTGTTTACTTAATTAAGTGCATTTTTATTTAATTTCCATCAAGGATATATTTTAAGAAAAATTAATCTTCATTGGACCCTCTTCGGACCTCTGCATCACCAAGGCCTAGTAGGCCTTTCTGTCTCCCGTGAGACCTTGTTTGGGCCCTCTTCTTTCTTTCTTTTTTTTGATAGCCTCTTTTGGGTGGGCCCCACCCGTAGTTGACCAGCGGGTCAACAGGTCCTTCCCGCGGTTTCTCCTCGCGAGCGCGGCTTCTGGCCGCGGCTTCTCGCGTGCGCGGCGTGCGGCCACGCCCCTTTCTTCTTTTTTTTTGACTCCCCTTTTCCTGGTGGGCCCCGCACACATTTTGACCTGCGGGTCAAAATTGGATCCGCACCTCTCCTTCTCCCGTTATCTGCCAACATTGACGTAAGTGGGAAAAAAAATAAAACCCGGTGCCCCCTTCTCTCCTCCCAACCAGACGACGGCAGAGGACAGCCTTGCAGGCGATCGACGCGCGGTTCCCATCTCCCTCGGCGGCAGCATAGGAAGGGGAGAGGCTCGGCAGCACACTCTCTGTCCCCTCGACGGAAGTGGAAGGCAGGGAAAAGGCTCTTCCGGAGGGGGGTTCTTATGGCAGGAGCTTCCGCGACGGGAGCTTCCGGAGAGGGGTCCAGCGACGACGACGGCAGCTTCCGGCGAGGCCTTCGGCGAAGGCAGCTTCCGTAGAGGCTTCCGAACGGACCTGCGGGCTTGGAGGCTTCCGGACAGACAAATTGAAGGGGCTTCGAGCAACGGCGTGGGGGAGACGACTCCGGTAAGCCTTCTGTCTCTTCTCCTTCTCTCGGTTTCTCGATGGTTCACCCTCTTGGGTGTATTCACGCAGGGTTCAGCCAAGAGGATGCTGGGCTTTTATAGGCTTCTGTCGTGTCCTTCCTCCGCCAGGAAAACTCCCGAAATAGGGGTTGCGGCTCCGAGAAGGACTCGGGGCCATCCCGAAGCAGACGGGATCGATCCCCTTCCCTCCTTATCCTCAAACGCCTCCTTACGGCAGTTCCCTGCCGTCGCTGGCATTGACTCCGGGGTAGAGTCCGACGGGGAGTCGGTTTCCTTCCCTGCTCCGATAGCTTCTCTTCCTTTATTTATTTATTTTTTTCTCCTCTTTTTGACGTGGATTTCTCTTGAACGGGCCTGCCACAAAAACGTAAATGGGCCAACATTTGATTAAATCCATGGATAGCTAGCCTCATTGGGCCATCTCTGCCAGATTGAGCCTTGGTCGTGACTACCCAGCTCCTGGCCCAACCGGTCCTCTTTTAGCTACTGGCCTGCTTTCCCTTCTCTTTTTTTTTTAAACACGTATGTGGCATATCCCTCATCATACGTAACTATTTTTGAGTGCCAACAATACCCCCACAAGGGGCGCTGCCCCCTTGACCCCCCACGACCTAGCCACACAGGTCGATCCGCAACTACTCTGCGCCCCCTATTTATGATAGTGTAAACATATTAATATATCTCACTATCACTTATACTATCGCGGATAAAAATGTGCTACAAGTTTAATACCATATTAGTATTTAAATAAAATTGTATACAAGATTAAATCTTTTAGAAACACAAAGATCATTTTTTTGGTATTGAGAGTACCTTGTAATTGTTTATTCACACAATTGATGCATAAATGTGTTATATATTTTTATGTAAATTCATTGATGCACTCCTATCTTTATAAGATATTATGTTATGTTTCATACATATATACATTTTGATTCGAGAATCCGAGATCCGATCTCCCGAGATTTTTCCGAGATCTCTCCGAGATCTCTTTTCTTTCACCCTACCGAGACGAAGCCTAGATCCGAGATGGCAAACCTTGTTACCCAGGTTGCAAGATGACTCTATTACTTACTCAGTACGTGACCCACAGCAAGGAGCATAAAGTAGCTAGACCCTACTCACTTAAGCATGGCATGTTCGAATGAGTAATAATAAACCTACAAGTGGGCCTCCTGAAGTAAAGCTGGACAAAATGTACCTCAACAAGTGAAGCCAATTACTTCCTTTTTTATAGACTAGCCCGCGGCAAAGAAAACAAAACTGGAGTTCTGTGGAGTCAGTCCCCTTAGTGTTGAGATCAGTGCTCCGATCAGTCCTGTCTCAAGTAAGAACCACAAAAGAGAAAATATCGTCAAACAGAGCCAGAAAACTAATTGCACCGCAATTAATAGAAGCTCAGGGGACTCATCACTGCTTCGGAGAGTCAGTGGATGTCGATATCTGAGTGGTAGGTAAAATTCTTTGATCGCCACCTTCCCACCAGCTACTCACCCTTCCGGCATAAGCCTAGAATATTGGCCAAGTGAGGACTACCTCCAGTGTTGGAGCAGCCCATAGGAGATAAACGAAAACCAACATCAGACAGGCTGATTCCCCGGCTGGGAACTCACAACCCGATGGCCGACCACTCACTGGCCGTCCCACACCAAACATCCATCATCATTCTCTAATACCACGCATCGGAGTTCAGCGTGATGCAGTAAGCCATCGATCGGCAAGGAAAACAATGACCCCACTGAAGAGAACACTGAACGGAAATGATACTCGTGATGCTGAATAGCGAAAACTCTCGTTTCTTCATATCAACCAACAGAACAAGTCGAGATAGCAAATCTACCAAGTGAAATAGTAGATCGACGAAGGAGAACTGCAGATCTAGAGTGGAACTAGTCGTTTGAGTATTAAGAACCGCAAAAAACTTTAATCCAACTATAAACGAACTGAGGCGCACTCTGTTGGGGACATCGGAGAAGAAGAAGGGGGGAGGAGACATAGGTGATCATCTTCCTCTTCAGGCCCTGGATTAACCAAGCAACCCAACCGACAGAACATGGAGGACGACCATTGGGGCAGAGAACCCGCCATTGCCTTCGCTATTGCTGGAACCAGAGGAGAGAGAAGTGTACGCGACGAAATGACCCTCATGTGTCACCATCGGCACTCAATCGCCCTCGGACACCAAAAAGGATTCAATCGCCTTAAGGAACAGTAGCCCGAACGTTAGCCACAGTGTATTGCATTTCAATTCCGGAGATTCAATCCCTGTACAAACGCCGGTGCACCCTTATATAGCCGAGCCAGCCGGGAATAAAGTAAAAACAGAAAAGGACCTGGACATAATGAAAAAAAATACCAAAACTGATGGATCAAAATGAGAAGCATCTGCGGTTTGCCCAAGCCCGACCCAATTTTGAACTAATGGTAAAAGAATAAAACAAAAGTTTTCTGCTGTCCAACCAGCCCAAAATAGAATTAAGGTCAAAACTCTATTAAACTTCCTCATCAAACCAGATGGCATCCAAATGCCGAGGTCGGCGCTTGTACAACTCCCTAAAATATTCAAATTTATCCTGTAGTTTGGTGTCCCCACCACCCTCCCTTGCTCCACAGGATCTGGCTGCGCTGGCCGGACAATGCCGGGGGCTACGATGATGCCTTCTGCCTGCCCGCCTGCGCGCTGCGGCCTCTGGATGTCAACGACGAAGGCAGCCGAAGAAGAGGGCATCCTCGCCCCTTCTGTCGCAGCATCGCGTCCACATGGACACCTGGTGATTCCTCTATGGCGCCGAGCAACGACAGCGAGGAGGCGGTCACGCGACCACCTGGCAGCGAACGCACGGATGAACACGACCCCCACGGGTTGCCCTCACGCTCAAAAGCAGGCATGCAACCGGCCACACAGTCGCCGGCTCGCACAGTCACCGGTCCGCAGACCAGACCGGCTGGTTTGGCTAGTTCGACCGGGTCCAGGGCCAGTTCAAGCCAGTTCGACCTGGTTCAGGCATTGAACCAGCTGGTTCAGACCGGTTCAGGTCGCTTTGAGCCGGTTTAGACCGGTTCAGAGTGGTTCGACTTGGTTTGGGGCACGGTTCAGGTCCGTTTTGACCGGTTTGAGCTTGGTTGCTACATTTTGGGTTTGTTTTAGGTTGCTTAAGTCATTTTCGGTCTGTTTAGCCCGGTCTAGTCCTTTTTGTCCCGCATCATTTTTGCACCGAAACAACACCTGTTTTGACGTTGGTCCAGGATCTATTTTGGGACCGGACCAGCACCTGTTTTTGTGCCGAACCAGTTGTTGCATTTGCACCGGACCAGCACTTGTTTGAGTGCCAATCAGGCACCTGTTTTGACACTGGCCCAGCACCTATCTTAGGGGTTGCACCAGCACATACCTTGCACCGAACCAGCACCTGCTTTGGCACTGAACCCGGCACCTGTTTTGGTACTGAACCCGCACCTACTAACCGACCAAATCAGCGCCTGTTTTGGCACCGAATCGGCACCTGTTTTGGTACCAAACCAGCACCTGTTTGCCAACCGAGCCTGCACCTGTTTGGCACCGAACCGTCACCTATTTTGGGGCCAGTCCAGCACCTGTTTTGGGGTGTTTCAAGAGCTGTGATAGCAGGCTGATATGGGCCAAGTTGGGCTGGTTTGGGAACCGGTTTGAAGGGCTGCTGTGGGGAACCGGTTTGGGAACCACTTTGTAGGGCTGCTGTGGGGCTGTTTAAGTGCTGCAATAGTGGACAGAACAAGGCAATTTAGGGGGCTGTTAAGGGTGACTGTTCAGGCCCTAGAGAGGGGAGCAAGGAAACAGAAATCAGAGGCCAGATGGGGGCCGAACAGGGCTGAGATTGAGCCATTTGAGAGTCTGATTTGGACCTGCTCAAGGAGGTCAACAAGAGGATTTTTAAAGGACCTAAATGGGGGGGTCAAGGGGAACTTTAGGTGGTCTGGTTTCAGACCTGTTTAGGCGTCTGAACAAGGGGCACAGAAGGGGCAGCATCAAGGCCAAATGGGGACCTGCTGAAGAACTTCCAGGGGACTGATTTTGACCTGTTTAGAGAGGTCAACAGGAGGGTCTTAAGGAATCAGAGTGGGGACCTAAATAAGAGGGTTGCACAGGGGTCTTTTAGGGCCCTGATGCAGGTTCGACATGGAGATTAGAATGATATTTAAGAGACTGTCGACTAGGAAGAATGGGATGCCATAGAAGGGGACATCGGCACGGGTTTAAAAAGAGGCCGATGGATGGAATAGGGAGGACAAGGGGAAGAAAGAAGAACTCGAAGGACTACATGATGTCCACCGCTCCCTCTCCTTCTGGTTGGCAGCCACAACGTGGTCTGCCTCTCCCCTCTTCTGTTGACGTAGAAGACAGCAAGCCCCCTTCTTCTATTAGTGGTAAAGGCAGCAGCCCACGTGGGCCTCCTCCTCATCCTTTCACCTAGGTGTTGCACCGGATGCTTTCTGCCCTCTCTTCTCAGTTGATCACTGCTGCCTTCGTGGGTGCTGCTACCGCTAACTCCTGCTGGATTGGCCGACGTTGCTGCAGATGGGGCTTCTCCTTTCTTGCACTCCTCGGATGGCTGCCGATTATCTCCCCTTCCCTTTCTCCTCCCTTGGACACCGGATGCCGTGGGATGCTGAGCGCTGGGTTCTGCCCAGAGGAGCAGATGGCCGATCGGGGAAGAGCTCTCTCCCTGGAGATCTTGATCCCGGTGCTATTTTGCTGCCAAGAGTGAGAGAGTTTTTGGGGTAAGTCCGCCAATCGGGTCAGGGAATCCGGGGATGAGCGTAGCACAAGCCTTGCCCTTTTGGCAGGTTCTGTTGACCATGATCCTTCATTTTCTCCTTTCTTTTTTAGTTTTTTGAAATGCTTTAAATGTCAAGATAAAAGAAAGATATGATGCCCATCAATATCTCCTAAATCCTAAGAGAGAATCAGGGATAAACTGCTAATCCTAAGAGAGAATCAGGGATAAAATGCTTGTGCACCAACATGGAGGATGGTGGCTAAGATTTTCAAACTGGATCCTACCTAATTCTCATCAAAATGCTTTAGATCCAACGACTTATATTAATAATGGCAAGAATTATTTGAAAAACCTCAGAATTTGCCCAGAAAAATCTGGAAGATGCCCCGATTGCTGTTTATCTCCTGTTCCATCAATATATATGGCCGGATCTTCCAAATTGTATCGACCTTGATTTTATCGATCTTCCTGATTGATGCGGTTTTGACTCTCAAAAATTCCAAAAATTGCATCTAAAATTTAATTAAATTTTTATACACTCGAATTTTGGTCTTCATACAAAAATAACCTGTCCAGGTATTGTTTGGACAAATTCGCCCTTGCTTTAGATACGTACAATTTGTTTTGAATTTTGTCAATAACTTCTCAAATATGGGTCGGATTGTCAATCTAACACTAGCATTGTTCTTCTCGAACTTTGGTTTTCATACAAAAATAACTTGTCTGGGTACCGTTTGGACAGATTTGCCCCAGCTTTAGATGCATACAAATTTTTTGAATTTTGTCCATAACTTCTCAAATATGGGTCAGGTTGTCAATATGACACCAGCATTGTTCTTCTGGAAGTCGAATGGACATTTTGGCAACACTGGATATTAATGGATTTGTCTGTATTTGTCCAGGCCCAATAAGGGCAAAATAGTCATTTTTCTATCTAAAGTCGAATTTTGACATTCAAGACACCGTTATAGACCTCTCGACAAGGCAACATTGTGAGCCCGCTAGCTTGGTCATTTGGGCCCATTAAGCTCTGCAAAGATTGTCCAAAAATCTACTTTCACCATTTTACCCATATCTTTTCTTATATGAGTCAGATTCTCAATCCGACTTCAATGTTGTTTTGGTTGTAGTTAGGTAGATCTTGTGATGCACCAATATGTTATTAGATCAGCCCGAATTGCCCGAACCCACCAAAGGTGAAAATGGTCCTTTTATTGTTCGGGGTCCATCCAAATCTAGATTCTAACATTCGAGGTACGTTACAAAACTCTCAACTAGTATAGTCCCATGGACCCACTTGTTTTGACTTTTAGGCCCAATATATCCCTGATAAGGCTGCCTAAAAATTGACTTTCAGTATTTTCTCTATAACTTCCCAAATATAGATCAGATTTTTGATCTGACTCTGACATTGATCATCTAGAAGTCAAGTGGACCTTCTGATGGTGTTCGATCGTTATTGTACCGACATTTGGTCAATTGGACATAATAGGGAAAAAATGATCATTTTACCATTTGGAGTCAAATTTTGACATTTAAGTACCATTGCAAAGATCTTCACTAGTACAATATTGTGGACCCATTTGTTTTATCATTTGGGCTTATTAAGTCTTTCACAAGCCAGTTGGTATTCTATTTTCACTGTTTCACCCGTAACTTTTTGAATACAAGTCGAATTTCCGATTCGACTTCAACGTTATTCAAGTTTGAATTGGGTAGACTAGATGATGGAGTCTGATCGTTATCGGACCATCATCCGGTAATTTGGGCCCAATAAGATTTATTGGGCCTATTCAGTCCATTGGTCCTAAATACAATGAAAAGTGGATCCAACTTATTTGTTCGGTTTTATTTCATGTATTTTGTCGGAAACTTGTCATTTTAAGTGTCATGACATTTTTAGGTGCCAACAGTGCAAAACATAGACTACAAAACTTTAACCAATTCATCCCGTATTCTTGTTGACTAGAGAAATAGGCATGCCGTTATCAAAGGGAGGGTTTTCTATGGATCCATAATTCCAGTACTACAAATTACCTTAATTTCAATATCCACACTTAACCAACCCTCCTGAAATACAGTGTTTATTAATTTATTTAAAGATTAATTTTGCTGAAGAAAATATAAAAAACGCATATATGCTGGTGAATTTTGCTGAAGGAGATATCCAATAAAACACATATATGCAGGTCCATCTTTCTCCAAGAAATAACATAATACAAAAAAAGATGGAGAAACATTAACGCAGACCTTCCATGTCTTGTGTTGTAGTAGTGGCACAGTCTTATCAATCCCCACAGAGGAAGGTGCTACAATATTCACATTGAGAGAATTGTTCCCTCCATTTTGCATTAGAAGATACCACTTTTTAGGAGCTGCAACAGAAAAACGAAAAATACATGAATAATAGAAATAAAAAATAAAACTATAGCATTATTATTATGAAACAAAGATGAAAGTAAATAATGAGCATAAGACAACCATTCTGTTGCGACATGACGCTTTACTTGCAAGAAACAAGATCAGCTATACAGTGATCCTGCTGCAGAGAGAACTACAACAAACACAGAACATCTAACCAACTGTAGACCCTCCTTAAATAGGGGCAGAAACAACCTGATAAATAATTCCTTGCTTCTGACAAAAGGTTCATTAGCGCGGGGTGGTTCCGATGGAGGTAGCTGTGGCCCTCATCCATTGACCGATTAGCTAGTTGTGGATCAACAGAATCCCTCACCTCTATTCCACGATTGGTGTGGGGGCATCAAGGAGAGCATGCATGTGTTTGTATGAAGGGGGTAACATGTGTATATCACCATTGACAAGGAAGAATAGAAGCTGCTGGAGCCATAGAGGAAGAACACACTGACCTGAGCCATGGAGAAAAAAGAGATAATGCTGGAGCTCAGACGAAGAAGCTGAAATCACAGAAGAAGATGGAGGTAGCTGCTGCTGTGGAGGAGGCTGACGAGCTGGAGCTCGAAGGAAGAAGCTGGAGTCGCAAAGGAAGATGGAGGTAGCCACTGCTGTGGAGGAGGCTGACGAGCTGGAGCTCGAAGGAAGAAGCTGGAGTCGCAAAGGAAGATGGAGGTAGCCACTGCTGTGGAGGAGGCTGGCGAGCTGGAGCTCGGAGGAAGAAGCCAGAGTTGCAGATAAAGATGGAGGTAGCTGCTGCCATGGTGCCTTGCACATCGCCTTGGGGGAGGTCCGATCGTATCCCTAAAAATTAATCAAACCCAATGTCTATCCCATCTATTTGATGAGATGACTTATATTTGTCCTTGTCCTTAATTTTAGAGATAAACATAATTAAGTTAAATCAGGTTAAAATAATTTTTTATGTACCAAATGACAGTTTAAGAATAAACCTGGTTTATCCTTGCTTATCCTCTTAACAAATGAGGCCTAAAGAAACAAGCATGAGTAGCAAAGGAGAATATGTAATCATGTAAAGAAACAACATAAAGGATCTACATTGCCAAAGGGGAGGGGTGTCTGATGTGAAGAATGGTTCGCCTCATATAAAGTGACTAGCAGTCACCTCATCAATGATGGTGGTTTTTATTTATTCTATTTCTAGTGCAAGACATCTAGGCCAAGAGAATGTAGAGCTGAGGAGATAGCCAGAGGTGAAAAGGGAGCCTGGATGAAAGGTGGCCGCCCAAGGAAAGAGAGATAGAGCTAGTAGGAGTGGACTCGCCATGGCATTCATCTACTGTGGAGGAGATGATCCCATGCAGATCTGCAATTTCATATAGCAGCTGAGGTTGCCTCACCTTACGTCACCACTTATGTGGTTACGATGACAGATTATGATAACATAGTAAATGATAGAAATTTATGTTGAATTTCCAAGACAATAAAGCAATTGTGTTTGTCACCCAATACTTGTATCAAGTGGCAACCCCAGTTTTTGATAGAAGAATGACGACATTAATGTGTTAATTACAAGTGAGAAGGGAATAAGCAAAGTTGTTTTGTGAAATAGAAAAGATGCAGGACAGCAAAAAATGAAAAGGATTTAACTTGCTTCAGAACTAAAACTAACCCTTTTGGTATGTTGATGTCCTCATGGATCAATCTCTAAACTCCCTGAATATAGATGCTCAACAGAGCAGCTCTGTCAATTGGTCTAATGCTTTGCATTCTGTTGAATATTCCTGGTAAGCAGGGTAGGAACCTGGCAATGACACCCTTTCGAGGTGAATAAATAGTATCTCGTATTTTATCAAGCAAGTGAGAAGTAGCAACAATTCCCATAACCTCCCAATTCCTGTTGGAAGCCAGCTAGCCAGTTTAGTGGCAAGGGTGATGCGATAGCAGGAGGTATACAGCACTGATAACAGGGTTAGCATGCTCAAATAAGAGCTAGTCAGTGATAGGAGTGGGTCCTCATGACCTTCCAGAATAAGTAACAGATCCTTGTTACAGTTATTTTGACAGGACTACACTGACCTGTGGAACAGTAAAGATCAGCAAAGCTTGAGCAAGGTACTAAAATTACTCGAATGAATTTTTGCCAATATGACTGCAGCTAAAGAAACTAGGCATCCTTTTAGAAACTAACATTATTGACCTGTTTGGCGCAGCTTTAATTTGGAAATAAAATGGGGATAAATCAGGTTTATCCCAAATTAATCTTGTACCAAACATGCCAAAAAGAAGCTATTATGAAGTCTGCGGGAACTGCAAGCTTCCCTTAGAATTTCAGGTATGATAATAAAGCAGCCCATGTGAAATTTGAAATCCCCAGGATCATAGATTGAATACATCACAAAGCAGAAACAGATACTAGACATAGATCATTATTTCTTCCGACATGTGGCTTCTTAACATGCCCTACAGGTGACTGTTACTGCATTACCAAAAATCACCACATGAGCAGTGGCCTTTGCTAAAGTGATGAAACCTAGTTGTATCTCTGACAATGATATATCTTCCTTCTACCATTGAGATGAATTTGATTGCATTATGACAATCTACACAGACCCTAAGGTTCTTAAATATCCGGATAATCGCAAACTTGGGCAGAGTAATTAGACCAAAAGCTAGGGCCAGTTTCTCACTATGCTTCGATAGTAACTGCTCCTTTTGTTCCAGTCCCACATCATGCAATGAAGAACCTAGATCAAGCACATAGCCAGCATTTTTTATGTTCATCTCTAGTTCACTCAATTTTGCATGTATTGAATTCAATTGTCTATGAACCCTATCTCCTGATCTGAAGACATGTATGACATTCTTGACCTCAATCCAACTGTATCCAGGGGTTTTAACCACCTTATTGTTTTTCATCAATCTCCTTACTTTTGAAACATCATCCCACCTATTTGTTGCAGCGTATACATTGGCCAACTGAACATAAGCTCCAGCACTCTTTGGCTCAAGCTCCAAAAGCCTTTGTGCTGCAAATTCAGCCAATTCCAAGTTCTTTTGGATTCTACAAGCTCCTAAAAGGGTTCCAAATACGGCTTGGTGTGGTGTGAATGGCATCTTGTATATAAACTTTACTGCTTCAGTGAGGAAACCTGCACGGCAAAGCAGGTCAACCATACAGTAGTAGTGATCAGGCCATGGTTCAATGCCATATTCTGCTTTAATTGAATCAAATATACTCCTACCTGCATCCACCATCCCAGCATGGATACAAGCTAACAGAGCAGCAACAAAGGTGATCTCATTGGGAAGAATTCCATTATCCTTCATGCCATGAAATAATTTAATGGTTTTCATTCCATAGCCATGTTGGGCATATCCTGACATCATGGCATTCCAACAAACAACATCCCTCCAGTGCATTCCATCAAACATTTTGCGTGCATTGTCCAAGTCACCACACTTGCAATACATGCTGACTAATGATGTTTCTACAGCTGGGTCCAAGATCAATGCAACCCTCCATGCAAATTGATGAATCTGTTTTCCCAACCCCAAGGCAGATAAATTGCTGCAGCCTAGCAGAACACTGCTTAAGGTTGAAGAATTTGGTTTCAAGCACATGGTACAAACAATTTCACGAAAAGTCTTCAATGCACATTCTGGCCGTTGATTGTCTATATAACCAGATATCATGGTATTCCAAGTTACCAAGTTACGGACAGGCATGTTGTGAAAGACGCTTTCAGCCATGTTGACCTTTCCACAGCTCATATATCCTGTAATCATTACTGTCTGAAGTATGATATCACTCTTGTCAGGTGCTCTACTAAAGTATTCCTCTGCCATATGAAGATTTCCAGCCCTCACAAAGCCAGAGATTATGGCATTCCATGAGACAAGATTCCTTACTGGCATAATTGTAAAGAAACACTCTGCTTCATCCATCTTGTTGTGCTCTGATAAACCAGAAATCATAATATTCCAAGAGAAACAGTCCTTGAAAGGCATTTTCTCAAATAGTTGGCAAGCTCCATTAACATTCCCATTGAGGAAGTAACAGAAGAGCATGGTATTGAAAGAGACGATATCAGGTGAAGGCATGGCGGTAAAAAGCTGGAGAGCTTCACAAAGGTGCCCCGGTCGCTTAGAATAAGCGGCAAGGATCGAGTTCCAAGATACAGGATTCTTAGCAGGCATTGCTTCAAACAGTTGGCGAGCGGATTCCACGTCCCCACATCTAACGAGCTGATTGATCTTCCTGTTAGTCTCGGACGTCGAATAGTGCTGGTTTTTGAAGTCGGGGTGGGCGACGCCTGATAGGCCGGCGACTGCGTTTGTCTTCGACGGTGCCTCTCTTACCATAGTACTCCCGAGCATGATCGCCGCACTGTTGGCTGTGGTCGCCGCGATCCCCGCATAATGGTGGAGCCAACAATATGTTCCAAAGTCGAACCGTCGAAGTGCAGAGAAAGAAAAAATATGAAAAATGAAGGATTTTGCTCGTCGGGAAGCTCGAAGAACCAAGTGATCTAGGAAAGACATCTTCAATTAACATATTTTCTTTGGTGCTTGCTCAGTAAACAAGAAGGCGAGAATATGCACATACCCAGAGGAAAGCTGGTAAGCGCATGCCCCCCTACGTTAACGCTCTGAGGTTCCTGTATATCCCACGAGTCCGGAACACCCAAGATGTACAGAGAGTGAACCCTCGGTCAGCAACCCGCGTCACGGGAAAAGACATTTAAAAAAAATTGAAAAATTAACTTCCGATCCGTTTTTCTTATTTCACTTTAACACATAATTCGTTTGTCAAATTCTTTTAGCGTTCGGTCTTTAACTCAACCGGTTAAAGAAAAGTTGAATGAAAAATGAAATAACTTATTTGTCTAACAAACTTTCATGTATGGAATACATATACGTATAGCTAATTTATAATAAACAAAATGACTAAGATATTAACTAAGCCATAAATGGTGTCACATCCTGGATTTTAACCTGTATAGCGGAACATAATTCGATGACGTAACCGAGGAAATAACCCCTAAATTATATCGGTTTGAAGCAAGAAAAAGTAATATCACATCCAATATCACAATTTCAATGATTCTTTCTAAAATATGATGCTAGTAATACAATCTAATAAAACATATATCAGCTTAAGACATTAAGATCATCCAATTGTTTCTTGGGAATCGATATATCACGCTTCTGCTGTGCTAAATCTGATTACCTGAAAAATTGATAAAAGAATTGGAATAAGTACGGCGACTCAGTAGACACCCCCATCATCCGTCAGATCGGATAGTCAAAAAGTCCTAGATATTAATTAAATAGGTACCCAGACCTACAACCATTATATATAAATATAGAATAGTCAATACAATAAATATTTGAATTAAATCACATGTTTTACACTACCAACTAGCACCTATAATCACACCGACCAGCATCTATATGCATCATAACATGACCTAAAAAGATTGTATGAACATAAGCATAGACACATACTATATGCTCCATAAGATGATATACTATAAATGGGACAGTTCATGCATACATCATACAACTCCACATGTAAAAGACAAAATAAAGTACATTGCTAGACCACCTATACCATACAATGCAATAATTACATCTATCCTCTAATAAATGTACCTATCCTCTAATAGATGCACATATCATCTACAAAGATTTTCATTAATAAGGAATATGTCGTCTTCCCACCTCAACTAGCTACCACCAGATCTATCATATATAAGTACCATATACTAATCAAAATCTCATAGTGCACTTGGGCAATGATGACACTAAGAATAACTGCAAGATCTAGGATCGAATGATGCACTAGACAGTTCTAACCCCCCACTACCCTCAGGTCACAACTATATTGTCTGGTGTAGCTCAGTCTTCCATTCACAGTTTCAATGCATCATGCATCCATATCAATCATGTCATGCCATGACCACACTTATGAAATAGAGGATATACACCATACCATGCTATGACAACATACCACCAATGCAAATACCATGACCAACCATACCTAAGCAACATCTTCATGGTGCTAGAACCATAAAATGACAAGAATAAATAATGACTAACATGATACCACATCACATGCTCAACCTAACATGATATGACTACAAGGAAATCAGACCCTATCACCTGGTTAAAAGGACATAACATAGCCAAAAATTAGATTTAATAATACTAGCTAATGCCCTATTTGGTAACACTATTAGACACCTCTATCACTATTAATTTTAAAATTGATATTGTTGGTAATCACCTTGAAGTGTTTGGCTAATAGTATCATTTTTAAAATTTGTATTGTAAACAACACATGTTATGTAATACAAGTGTCAACTTGTATCAATTTTGATATTGATACTCCATCTTCTAGAAATATCAATATCAATACTAATATAGTATCATTTTTGATACTTTAACCAAACAGGCCATAAAATATTAACTAATTTTGTTAACCTATCACCATACCTATATAAGAGACTAACTTAAAAAGGGTAACAAAGATTAGCTAATTATATTCTAAACTGAAAAGGAATATGATTAATTATAATCTACCAATCAACATGTTACAGATAACATAATTATCACCCTAACACGATCCTTACATACAAAAGAGAACAACACTACTAATCATGCTAATAAACTATGACACGCAACGCTAACCCGACTAATCAACTCATTAAAAATTACTACAAGTCATGAAGGGTTTAAATATATGAATTTAATGATAATAGACATGTCAAGGATGCCTACCGGATCGATGTCGGAAACATCGGAGATTGGCAACCAAAAATGATACCAGACATCGAGAATGTAGCGCACAAATCAAACCATCAAAATAAGAGATCTCCCTTCTTTAAGGCTGCTGGAAAAAGACATAGAATGAGGGGGTTAGGCCATCGGATCATGAGGGAAAACATAGGAAAATAAGGGGAATAATATCATGGATAATAGGAGAGAGGAGAACAAGATAGGAGAGCGAGGAAACTCATGGCATTGGAGAGGGGCAGGGCACACACCGGCACAAAGAGGAGGTGGCGCACGGAGCTGGTGTAGTAGGGTGAACGGCGACCAGGCGCGGCGTTGGCGGCTGGCCTCGCTAATGTTGCGGTCAATGGGGTCGCGTGGGGGGGGGGGGGGGGCTCGCGCGAAGAGGCGCGGTGGCGGGCGCGCGGGCGGAGGCGGCCGCCACGGCAACGTGGTGGCTGACCGCGCGTGGGGGGGGGGGGGGCGCATTGACTGGGGTGGCGCTGGGCGAAGGACGTGCACACGCGTGCGGGGTGGTGGTGCAGATGAGGGTGGATGGCGAGGCAGTGGACGTCAGCGGTGGAGGCTACTAGCGGTAGAGTACGGCAACAACGTCGGCGTTGACAAGGCCGCACGTGGTTTACCGCACAAAGGCACGCATAGGGAGCAGGAATATGCGGCTAGCGGTGACGAACAGAGAGGGACGAGGTGGGTGACGAGGCGAGTGGTGGAACTAAGATGTCGCAGGAGACGCGCGTGAGTGCCTTCAGGAGAAAAACAGAGGCAATTTCGGGAGGAGGAAAATGGCGACAAGGAGAAAACGGAAGGAGGTGGTGGTTTAGGAGGATAACTAGGGTACGGAGAGGGATAAAAACGGAAGGGGAGAGAGAGATTTAATAGGAGAGAGAAAATTAAAAAGAGATTAAATAAATAATTAACACCTAATATAAATAAAATATAGTGATCTACAAAACTAATAAGACACAAGATTAATAATAAAAACACTTGCGTATCTATATAAACATCTTAAAAATAATTTAAGTACATTTCAGAAATAATTAAAAACACCACGATATTACTACAAAAATCCAGAATATTACAAATGGCCAAATATATTCAACTATAAATATCTAGTAAGTTAAATTTTATTTAACTTTAAACATCCAATAAATGATCGGAGACTCTTTGAATTAAAAATTAATTCAACTTTAAATATGATTAATATTCAAAAAAATTATCAAATTATGCTCTTTAGGATCCGCTAACACCCATGTAAATAAAAAATTTCATATTGGCGAAATGAACAGAGTCATACTCAACGGACCCTCTCGACCAGAATATCCTGTATAATTTTTTTGAAGTTATAAATTAAATACCCATGTAAATAGAAAATTTTAAAGTTAATAAAATAATTTTCTCTCAAAACATAATAATATTTTGAAGTTAAAAATTAAATATATAATTAATATGATACAACATTTGTATTAAATTTTATTTTTTAAGAAAACAGTAAAAAAAGTTAACTTTCAACAATATTTAGAATAAATTTTAAGTTTTAAATAAATAAGATACAAAATTTTTTATTTTAAACGTAGTATTATTTTAAAAATGAGGTAATAAATAAATTTTATTTATTAATTTATCTAAAAATGCCTCTTCCGTTTAAAAGATAAGAAAAAAGGTATTATCTGCTCAAATCTACAGTATTCGAAGGACAATTATGCTATTATAAAATTTTATATAACATCGAGACAGCCGAAATTGATGGAAAGGATCTTGCGTTCAAAAATTTTGCATTTATGGATTGTCTGCAAAAAAAATTGATTAACGAATCTATCGTGAAACTGAATTTGTTAAATGGATCTATTTTTCTGTTCTTAATTCATACATATATTTACTAAATATGTTAGTAAGGGTTTTAATAAATTTCTTGTTACTAATTCTTGTAAATAACTATTAATTTATTATTTTTTGTTATTAACATTTGCAATACATTACTATGTACGTTACTAACTTTTTTATTGCTAAACTGTTTACATAATTACTAACTCATGTACATATTTACTAATCTCATTATTAGTCATACATTTTTTAGTTATTAATTTTTAAAATATGTTACGAAGAATGCTAATATTTTTTGTTATTAGTTCGTGTTAACTAAATAATAAAGTGTTAGTAATTATATGAAAGACAAGAGGCATGAGAAAATAATAACTATATATAATGTTTAATAACCAACAAAATATTAAAATGACTCTTCATGTGAACATTCAAGTGAGAGTTTCTTCCTATGGACATCGGTTATCTATTTCTATTAGAGAGAAAGTGAGTTACCGACAACCTCTAGTTCCAAAGAGCAAATCACTTCAGTTTTCTAGTCAGGGAATAGTTTCAATCCTCAATCACAAACAATCACAACTCTTAAGTCACTTAAGTGACAGTTCAATAATAACTGCTCGCTCGTTACTAAACCAACAAGTTCACTCCTACTGAACCCTTGTTGGTTCATTATTGAACCGTTACTGAAGTTCATGTAATTCGTTCTTGAACATTATTAAAGTCTTATTGAACCTACTGAACTGTTATTAAATGTTGTTGAAGCCTTATTGAATTGTTACTGAAGTCAATGTAACCCGTTGCTGAATGTTACTAAAGATGGTATAACTCATTACTGAACTGTTATTAAACGTTACCGAAGCCTGACAGAATCATTATTGAAATCTTATTGAACCATTGCTGAAATCAATACAACTCGTTACTGAATTGTTATTGAAGTCTTACTGAACCGTTATTGAAATCTTACTGAACCGTTACTAAAGCTAGTGCAACTCGTTACTGAAGTCTTATTGAACTGTGACTAAAGTCGGTGTAATTCGTTATTGAACCATTACTAAATTATTGAACTAGCTTAGTAATGGTTCAATAATGATGAATCAGTTGTTACTGAACTGCCATTTAAGTGTCATGAAGGTTGTGACTATTTTTTGATTGGGAACTGAGGTTGTTCCCTCCTTAAGACAACTGAGGTTAACTACCTGGGTTCCATGATTCACTTATGTTAGTCAAAGAGCCATCTTTTTTTGAGTTTCTTGATCACTCCTCTCATTCTTACAATGACCCAATTCCATTAAAAGCTACAATAGGGCTATCAACCTATCGCATGCGGCCCGTCAAATAGTTATGTAGTAAGTTTTAGGCATGACAGTGGTCATATGTAACCGAAGTCTTACTGAATTGCTATTAAAAATTTACTAAGTTGTTTTTGACATCAGTGTAACTTGTTACTGAATTATTACTGAAATTTTACTGAACTGTTACTAAAGCCAATACAACCAATATAATTCGTTATTGAATCATTGAATCGGCTTAGTAACATTTTAGTAAAAATGAATCGGTTGTTATTGAATTGCCACTTAAATGTCATAACAGTTAATTATTTTTGATTGAAGATTGAAGTTGTTCTCTTCACATAGAAATTGAGGTGATCTGTTTGGGTTCCATGATCCACTTATGTTGGTCAAAGAGCCATCTTTTGTTGGGTTTTTTGATCACTCTTCTCGTTCTTACATTGAATCAATTCTATTAAAAGTTTTCATAGGGCTGTTAGCCTGTTGCATGCGGCCCATAACGTATCTAACTACGATGCGGTCGAATAGCTATGGAGGAAGTTTTAGACATGACTGTGGTCATATCGCCTGCTTCATAGACATTCTTTTTGTGGTCCTTCACGGTGTTTGCCCAAATTAATAAAATCAGTAAATTAAATCTAATCGAAGTGAAATGATTAATTATAATTGACTCTGTTTGATTTTTATAAATCGAACAATTGATAAAATCAGTAAATTAAACCTAACGACCCAAAATTATTGCTTAGGTTTCATTCAATTTAGTTTCCATCTAACTTAAACTAACTTGATAAACTGATTGACGTGATTGATCTACTTTATTTTATATTATATTAATTTTAAAGCATATTATTATAAATATATACATAATAATATAAAAAAGAGATACTTTTACAAATAAAATATCAAACTTAGTGTTGATCCTATGAGTTTTTTTATTGTTAAAGAATATATGTTGAACTGACAGAGTAAGTGTTTAATTCACAATCGGTTTATGCTTGAACAGGACCAATTCGATTACACTAATTTCAATTTATTTTTTAATTTGGTTTTGGTTTTTTTAAACAAAGTTAACATGAAATTGAATCCAATTGAACCGTCAACCTAGCTTAGATCGCAAAAAAAAAGAGATTTCGAAGACTATGTTGTCACAAATCTTCAAACAATTGGAAGACATAAATTTTACTATGTTTGTAGCATCATAAATATATATTTGAAATAAATTTAGATAAATTTATTTACAAAGTTATGGCTTCTACTCTTACAATTTAAAAATGATTGTCTTGTTTTACAACAACTTCAAGAAGGTAAACAAAGACTTTCTATATAAATGTAGAATTTGAAAATTTTAAAAACAAGGAATTTAAGATGAAGAGAATACACTGTCATAAAGTAATACTTCCAATTTTGATTATTTCGTGACATGTTTCTTATGGGGTCTTTGGTTGCATGATAATTTTTTGTACATTTTTATGATAAAAATTTATATTAAAATAAAAAGTGAACCAACTCATGACATAAAATTATCATATTTGGAGGGATGTGATAACAAAAAATAGTAACTACCATTCATGATCAAACAAAGTGGGGGACCACAAGAAAAAAGAAAGAGGTGAGACCCTCTTTTTTTAAGGTAAAAATTATTTTCAAAACATAAAATTGTCAAAGTTACCAAACACCTCTTTTAACAAGTTTTCTTATAATTTTTAGAAATTAAAATAAAAACCTCCATTATCATGCAACCAAACACCCCTTTAGGTTCTTTCAGTGCCCGAAGTTCTTTGGCATCCCTTGGTAGCAAAAATATGTTATGTTTATGCCATCCTTCAGAAAACTTCAAGATGCAAATTTGCACTAATTAGGTTTGATTCAACAATGGATGGTATATACTAACTATTACATGAGATTTGACAGTGCTTTATATCATTTGGTAACTTTATTAGGATATAATATTAATAGCAGTATTGATATTAATATTGATTGAGATGAAAAAGTGATGTTTTGGTATCTATATTAATTTGAAGCTAATAGGGTGTTTGGTTGCATGATATTTTTTTGTACACTTTCATGATAAAAAATTGTATTAAAATAAAAAGTGAACCAACTCATGACATAAAATTGTCATGTTTGGAGGAATGTGATTACAAAAAAGAGTAACTACCACACATGACCAAACAAAGTGGGGGACCACAAGAAAAAAGAAAGAGGTGAGACCTTCTTTTTTGTTTAAGAAGAAAATCACTTTTAAAACATAAAATTGTCATGGTTACAATTTTTAAAAATTAAAATAAAAACCTTTATTATCATGCAACCAAACACCCCATAAGAGTACAAAAATATATTGACCAATAGAGCTCTTTCCGACACTTCTTCAACCTAGCAGTGCTCTATCGGGACATCTCCTAACCGAAGCTCTTATCCCTTTAGAAGAGAAGATCCCCTCGCTAGCACCTGAACCTTCTCTTCAGTTGGAAGGCCCTTCCTATAGCCGAGGTCTACTTATGTTAAAAGGCTCCTTCTAACAATTGAAGCTCCCTTAGAAAGAGTAGATCCTCTCACCAGATAGTAGCCAAAAGCTCGGTATCACAGATATCATCTTCAATCTTCAGAAGGAAAAAGGAGCCATAAAAGTGAGAAAACCCCTTTTCTTCCGTCATGACCCAGATTTTAACCTATATAGTGGAAGATAATCTAGTGATGTAACTGAAGAAATAACCCCTAAATTATATTAGTTTGGAACAAGATAAAGTAATATCATGATTCTAATGATTCTTTCTAAAATATCATATTAATAATACAAATTAATAAAAATATATACTAGTCTAAGACATAAAGATCATCTAATTACCTTCTCAAAAATTGTTCCACCATGTTTTTGTTGCGCTAAGCCTAATTACCTGAAAATTTAATAAGAGGATTGGAATGAGTACAATGACTCAGTAGACACCTCATCATTCACCAGATTGGATAGCCAAAAGGTCCTAAATGTTAATTAAATAGATACTCAAACCTACACCCATTATATATATAAGTATAGCACTAATCAATACATTAAATATCTAACTTAATCCACATGTTTTACACCTCTAACTAGCACCTATAATCACACCGACCAGCACCTATATGCACACTGACTAGCACCTATATGCACCACAAAATGACCTGAAATGATGAGATAAACATATACATATTCACATACTACATGCTCTATATGATATAAAACAATACAAATGAGATAAACCATGCATACTATGCAACATAACTTGATTAAGACAAACCAATGCACATCACCAGACCACATGCATAAGATCAAGCAATAAATGCACCTATCCTCTAATGAAAGACCACAATTACAATACCATGCAATATATGCACCTATCATTTAATAAAAGCACATCTTTTCTTATTGGCAAAGAATGCGTCATCTTGCCACCTCAACTAGTTAACATCAGATCTAGTGTGGTAAGATGACATTCCAATATATACATCACCACATCATATATAGTAGTACCCCATAGCAAAATAAAATCCCATAGTGTACCTAAGTAGTGGTGGCACTTAACATGTCTGCAGGATTTGAGATTGAAGGATGCACCGGACGGTTCTAACCTTCGCTGCCCTCAAGTCACGACTAAATAGTTTGGTGTAGCTTAGTCTTCCATTCAAATTAATGCATCATGCACATATGCAAACTTATGTCATGCCATGACAATAACTACGCAAACTATGACTATTAACATGAACATATACACAACTAATGTCATACTAGTCAACCATGTTCTAAATGAACTAAAATGAGACAATGTCCACATATAAACATCTACACATAATTAAACATAAATGTAATTAAACGCTGGAAAATTAATCACCATAACATCTAATCTTATTAACCTATCACCACAAACTTAACATGGTTAACTTTACCTATTCATGATAATATATAACTTGGTGAAAAGATAAAAGGAACACTATTACACTACTAACTAAGCATGATCTCATATATGTGCATAAACAGATACATAACCACATATCACTACATGTTACTTACACACATCCATCTAACTAACCCATGTTAACTCACAAATAAAACAAAAAGTAACTACACACAACATTTAATTAAAAGGTCAACTCTATGAATCATGGAGAGTTTTAGTATAAAAATTTAATAATAATTAATAGACACGTCAAGGATGCCTACCAAAATGATGTTGGAAAGGTCAAGGATTGACAACTAAAAGCAATATCGAACATTAGTGACACGGTGCACAAATTGAACAACTCAAACAAGGTATCTTCCTCCACCAAGTTTGTTGGAAAGGACAAATAGAATAGGGGGCACGTCATCATGTTAGGAGGGAGAGAGAGAGAGCAAATAAGAGGAATAAATCATAGATAATAAGGAAGAGAAGAAACATATATGAGAGAGTGAGTGTTTTACTATAGAGGGGGGGGGGGAGGAAGCTAGGGCACAAATGGAGGGTGAAGCATGGCCGAATGAGGTGAAAGCACATGGCGGTGGTGATAGAAATGTATGCCCTACAAGCCAATCATATATGATATGATTCAACATTTTTAAGATATCTCATTCAATTAAATAGATAAAACTTCGTTACTAGCTTTTATTAGAAGCGTATATCGTAATGAAGTCCTCGATCATATGCAATGATGATTGAATCATGATGAGATCATGATAATGAGATCGATCATCTAGAGGTATGCGATTTAAATGTTCTTAGTCATAGGATCCTTGAGATGGGACATCAAGAATCCGGATAGACTAGTGTGTGTGATGTCTTCTCATATGATGAGAATGACCGATCTCATTGGTTATTAGTGTGGGGACACTGAGATACACACACATGTGCTCATTAGTGGAAAGAGTTCACTGAACTAACCAATTTAGGGAAACCTGATTGGTATCTTACCGAGCTGTCTATCAGGTTATCCTTACATCTCAATAGCACGGTTGGATCTTTGACCTGAGTCACCAAAGATGTCTTATCGGATGTATCTTGTACTTTGATTATTGACTTATGGATCACCATCTTGATGGTCCAGTATAGTTGATGTATTGGGTGCAAGAGAAACCCGGTGGAGGTAATTGAGTGGACAACAAGGGATCGTTCACTTTCGGTAGGAGAGAGAGAATGTCCTATGGGATAGTACTCTAAATTCTTGGCCAAGGTACTTAGGATAATTGGAAAAAGGAGTTTTCCAATTGATCCAAATATGAGTACAGGATCCCATAGAGTTGGAATATTTAGGGGTTGACAGTCAGTGTCGAACCCCTGACCGACCAGGACATTGTATGAACGAAGATTTAAATCCGTATGGTAATTGATGATGGAAAGGCTCAATGGATGTTATTTAACTCCCCAAAGTCATTTGGGATCATAGGATGTGGCTTGTACCCTTTATGATCAGAAAGCCGTAAAAACTGTTATAGGATAACAATTTTGATTTAATTTAAAGGAATTGTTCTTTTAAATTAATTAAGGCTTCAACCAAATTGACTATTGGGCCTAGTGGGTCACACATATTAGATCTGGTCAATAAGATGAGGGCATGGACATAATTTTATAGAAGTTTTAGGTTTTTGTGAAAAATTTCATCCTCTATATATAAATGGCTTATGAAGCCAAACCCTAACAAGACATAGGGCTGGAGCACGTCCAAAGCATCCTCTCTTCCTCCCCTCTCTTCTAGAAGGTGATCTCCCATGGTCAATCTTGGATCTGGAAGGTTTCTGGAGGCCCGAAGGAAGGGAGAACTCGTCTATTGAAGCAGATCATGTGGATACTGCTAGAGACCAGATACTTGAATGGTTTTCAGCAAGGAAGAATGTCCTCTCTTCATCCATGGTGAGGGATTTTAGAAATCCCATGAGTTACTCTCGTTCTACTTCATATTCGGTTTCCAGTTTTACTCGTACGACATCGATCAAGGCAAAGATCATGGTTTTATGGAATCAAACTTTTTCCGCTGTCATGTATTGATTCCTTACAAGTGGTGTGTTAGACATTGCACAATGTCGTGGCAACCTGGATGAGGTGGACATCGGACGTGGATGTCTAAATTACATTATTTATTTCATTTGTATCATGTGAGTCAATTTCACTCACATTTTTGTAACATGTGTAATTGAGATAAAATATAAATAGAAAAGGGTTACATGGGAAGCTGGCACTCAATTGAGAAAGCCGAGCTCATTTCTCGCTCAAATTCTTCTTGTCTTCTTTGTGTCCTCAGTCGGCATCATCTCATGTTCTATTCGCATCCATATCTGAGTTGCAGGGCATTGTAGAGTCTTCTCCAATTTGGTATTAGAGCATAGTCTAAACCTCATCATTTGTTTTCTGCTGCATCATCTTCCTCTTTTTCTTCAAATTTCTTGGCTATTGCAAATGGAGGAATCAGCTATGGAGTCCATAAATACAACTCTAGTTGGTAATTATGCACTGCCCTTTGCATCTGGATCCACTTTTTCTTCGCTTCCGAGTATCAAGTTTGCGATCAAACTTTATGCTGATAATTTTACTATCTGGAGAAGACAGTTCGTGCCCTTTCTTAAGATGTACGATCTATTAGGACTTGTTGATGGATCGGTTCCTTGTCTGCCGAAATTTATTCCAAATGTTTCAAATTTGTTAAGGTTAGTTCCTAATCCAAACGCTATGATCTGGAAGCAATATGATGGTTTAGTGATGACATTAATCATCTCATCTTTTAGTGATGCTATTTTACCTATGATTGTTGGTTATGAGACATCTGTTAAGGCCTGGAGAATTGTTCCCAAACAGAGCTCCATCACAGGTTCTCCCTTCGCGCCGTCCTCGAGAATTATTCTCAAATGGAGCTCCATCGCACATGGACGCCTTCTAGAGAGAGAAGGAGGTATGAAGGAGGCTGTGGATGTGCTTTTCACCCTTAGCTTGATAGAGTTTGACTAAAACCATTAGTATCTAAAGATAATTTTAAAATTTTTCATAAAAACCTAAAATCTTTATAAATTATGCCCTTGCCCCTGTACTTGTGGATAAGTTCTTATGTGTGACCAACTAGGCCCAATAGCCTATTTGGTTGAGGCCTAAATAAAATAGAAAAATTCTATTTAATTTAATTAAATTCGTTATCCGATAATAGATTAATCGGCCCACTAATCATGAAGGGTACAAGCCACATCCCATGATCCCAAATGGCTATAGTGATAATCTTATCTCCATTGAGCCTTTACAATATCAATTAACACATAGATATAAACCCTCATCCATCTAATGTTCTAGTTGGAAAGGAGTACGGTATCGACTATCAACTCATTAATGTACCAACCATATACGATCGTGTACTCATAATTGGATCAATCGAAAAACTCCTTTTCCAATTATATTCTCTATCCAGGCCAGGGTTTGGAGTACTATCTCATAGGACATTTACTCTCACTTATCGAGAGTGGACGATTTCTTGTTGTTCACTCAATTGTCTTAATCAGGTTTTCCTTATACCCGATCCATTGCTATACTGGACCATCTTTACGATGATCCATAAGTCAATGGTCAAAGCATAAGTTCCACCCAACAAGGCATCCTTGGCAACTCAGGTCAGAGGTCCAACCATGCAACTGTGATGATAGAAAATCATAATTGACAGTTCGGTAAGATACCATTCAGGGTTTCTAATTCAGTCAGTTCAGTGAACTCATTCTACTAATGAGCACCTGTATATGTATCTCAGTGTCTCCACACTAATACCCAATGAGAACAGTTATCATCATCATATGAGAAGACATCACATACACTAGTCTATCCGGATCCTTGATGTCCCATCTCAGGTATCCTATGACTAAGAACATTCAGATCAATTATTTTTAGATGATCAATCTCATTATCATGATCTCATCATGATTTAATCATCATTGTATTTGATCAAGGACTTTATTATGATATTAGCATCTAATAAGAGCTAGTAATGAAGAATTTGCCTAATTATTTGAATGAGATATTTCTAGAAATGTCGAATCATATCATATATGATTGGCTTGTAGGGCATACATTTCTATCAATCTCCCACTTGCACTAAAGCCAATCACCCATCTGGCTGATCTCTATCAGCTCGAGGTGAAACTCAAACACTCTTTAAGTAACTGCTTCAGTTAGTGGATCTACAATATTATTAGTAGTAGATACTTTATCTTTAATTATATCTCTATAAACTGCAATCTCTTTAATTTTATGGTATCACCACATAAGTTTTTAACTTCTGATGAGACATCAGCTCTACCCAATTATTTTTTCAAAATAATGGTACACATTCAAAGAAAATTGGGACAATCCTATGTCTTAGATGAACATTTTCATCTATCTTGCTTCTCAAGTAGTGTGCAACCATTATGTAATCTACTTAAGATTAGTTGTAGAATTTGTAGTGTTCTATCGCATGAAACTCTTCTAGCTCACTACACCACTATTATTTTTGACTTATTATCAAACTTATTTGACTAGAAGCTTGTGTTTGTAAAACTACAAGGCTTCAATCTTATCCTCCAATGTGTAGAGATATATCCTTAGTGCTTCTCAAGCACTAAAGGATACATCTCTAAATTATTCAGTTACGCTCACATGAATCCACTTGATGAATGCTCATAACATTTAGAGTATTAATCATATCATGTATGTGGTGTCACATATATGGTAGACCCTATGACAAAGGCATAAGAATTCTATTAATGTGATCTCTTTATCTCTCAAGAAGTCTACAAAAACAACGCTTTACAAAGATCAACTCCATAACACATAGGTAAGAAGTCTATCTTAGAGTTTCCCATGTTAAACCCTTTGACTATGATGACTACGTACATTAACTGGGTAAGGCCAAACAATTTTTAAATCTCTCTATAGATCTTTAAACCTAGATTATGTTTACAGGATTATTTTAATAGTTAGGCTCACTTATGATAACATACCTACTTCATTCTTAATGAGTAGCATGTCATCTACATAAAATGTCAAGAAAGTAATAGCACTCCTACTTATCTTCTTAAACACACAATACTCCTCTTCATTCATAACGAACTCATAAGAATCACATTAAACCTTACATACGATCTATGGGAAGTTTTATTTTAATCCATAAATGAACTTAATACACACTCTACTTAGATGTTATTGGGACTTGATTCCTTATAGTTATATCATATACACATGTTCCTTAAAATACCTTAGTGGAACACTATCTTAACATCCAATTAACATATTTTATAGTCATAGTATGTAACAATAGTCTACAGGTTTGATCGGACAAACTGGGCACGCTTTGTGTTCTAACTCCCTTTCTGTGCTGGTACGCGTGTTTAGGTTGATACGAACCACTGAGTTGGCCTAACCGGCAAAGAACTCTTCTTTTGGTTTCTCTACCCCCATTTTGGAAAATTTGTATTACCCGTTGCTACGTTGCATCACCCCAACCGCTAATGCTTTAAGATATGACCTTCTTTCGGGTTTCCAAGGCCGTTACGGCCCCATCCAGTACCCGTTGATGGTTTGAATCAGCCAACCCGGCCATCGTGGTTAGTGCTGACCACTATTTCGGTTTTCTGCGGCTCATTCACCAGTTTGAATCGGCCTAAACCTGCCATGATTTGTGTTTTAGGACCGTTTGGCAATGTTCGGAATGGTTACACGTTTGTATTGCCCTAACCTGATGTGTTTTTGAGTTTGAGTTCTTTTTACAGTTTCTGTGCCCATTTAGGACAATCAAGATGTGCTGAAGTCTGGATTGGACAAACCAGCCGTGTTTCATGTTCTGCTTTTAGCAGCTGTGATCTGCCTAACCAGCCATGATTTTTGTTCCAACCCCTTCTTTGCCCTCCCAGGACTATCCATACCTACTACGGGGCTGAATCATCCTCATTACCCATGTCGTGAGTTCTAACTTATTTTGGGTTTCCTAGGCTCCTTTGGCCCATTCAAACCTGTGAACCGTTTGGTTCAGCCTGACTGGCCCATTCCTTGAGATCCCTTTTCAGGTTCCCATGCTCGTTTGCAGTTCACCAATTGAGATTGGCCTAAACCGGCCATGGATTGGGGTTCTAACTCTTTTTCTTCGGTTGTTGGAGCCGTTAAGGACAATTCAAACCACTTGCTTGTTTAGATATATATATAAACCCATTCTGCCATGTTTTTTAGTTCTAACACTTCTTAGAGTTTCTATAGTTTCCAGTTCATGTTCTAACTCTTCTCTCCTTTTGCTAGGGCCATTGAGGACAACTCAAAGTGTGCACCCATTTGGATTGGCCTAACCATCTCGGTTTTATGTTCCAACCCCTTCTTATAGTTTCTATGGTCATTCAAGACGGTTGAAATAGGATATAGTTTCGATTGGACAAACTAAGCACAATTTGTGTTCTTACTCCCTTTTTGTGTGGGTACACGTGTTTAGGCCAATATGAACTGTTAGAATTTTGGATCAGCCTTGCTGGCAATGAACTCTTCTTTCGGTTTCACTATGGCCGGTTTGGACAATTCGTACTACTCGTTGCAATGTTGAGTCACCCCAACAACCAATGTTTTGAGAACCGACCTTCTCTCCAGTTTCCAAGGCCGTTGCGGCCCGTCCGTTACCCATTAATGGTTTGAATCAGCCAATTCGGTCGTTGTGTAGTACTGACCACTATTTTCATTTACCATCGCCACTTTTCGTTTACCGGTTTGGATTAGCATAAACCTGCCACGGTTTAGGTTCTAGGGCCATTTGGGGCAATTCGTAATGGTTACACATTTGGATTGTCCCACCACCGTGTTTTGAGTTCGAATCCTTTTCACCATTTCTGTGCCCGTTTAAGACAATCGAAACGTGATGTAGTGTGGATCAGACAAACCAGCCATGTTTTATGTTCCGATTGTTCTCCTGTGTTGTTACGTACGTTTAAGACACTGCAAACCAATTTGCAGCTGGGACTTGCCTAATCAGCCACGATTTTTGTTCCATCTCTTTAATCTGGGTTTCTATGCCCTCTCCTAGAACACTCCATACCTGCTACGGGGTTGAATTATCCTTACACCCACGTCGTGAGTTTTAACTTATTTTGGGTTTCCCGGCCCCTTCCGCCGGCTCAAACTTGTGAACGGTTTGGTTCAGCCTAACTGGCCGTTCTTTGAGTTCTAACTTCCCTTTTCAAGTAACTATGGCCGTTTGAGATTCACCGATTTGGATCGGCTTAAATCTGCCATGGTTGAGGTTCTAACACTTTTTCTTCGATTGTTGGGTCCGTTAAGGATAATTGAAACCGGTTACTCATTTGCATATAATAATAAACCAAACCGGCCATGTTTTTCAATCTCTTCTAAGGGTTTTTCAATTCCAACTCTTCTCTCCGGTTGCTAGGGCCGTTGAGGACGACTCAAAATGTTTGCTAATTTGGATTGGCCTAACTGACCATGTTTTACATTCCAACCCTTTATTACAATTTCTATAGTTGTTCAAGACAGTCAAAATACTCTACAGGTTTGATCGGACAAACTGGGCACGCTTTGTGTTCTAACTCCCTTTCTGTGCTGGTACGCGTGTTTAGGTTGATACGAACCTTTGAGTTGGCCTAACCGGCAAAGAACTCTTCTTTTGGTTTCTCTACCCCCATTTTGGAAAATTTGTATTACCCGTTGCTACGTTGCATCACCCCAACCGCTAATGCTTTAAGATATGACCTTCTTTCGGGTTTCCAAGGCCGTTACGGCCCCATCCAGTACCTGTTAATGGTTTGAATCAGCCAACCCGGCCATCGTGGTTAGTGCCGACCACTATTTCCGTTTTCTCGCGGCTCATTCACCAGCTTGAATCGGCCTAAACCTCGCCATGATTTGTGTTTTAGGACCGTTTGGCAATGTTCGTAATGGTTACACGTTTGGATTGCCCTAACTCGATGTGTTTTTGAGTTTGAGTTCTTTTTACGCTTCGTGCCCATTTAGGACAATCAAGATGTGCCGAAGTCCGGATTGGACAAACCACCATGTTTCATGTTCTCGCTTTTAGCACCGGGATCTGCCTAACCAGCCATGATTTTTGTTCCAACCCTTTCTTTGCCCTCCGAGCACTATCCATACCTACTACGGGGCTGAATCATCCTCATTACCCATGTCGTGAGTTCTAACTTATTTTGGGTTTCCTAGGCTCCTTTGGCCCATTCAAACCTGTGAACAAGCTTGGTTCACCTCGACCGGCCCATTCCTTGAGATCCCTTTTCGTGTTCCCATGCTCGTTTGCAGTTCACCAATTGAGATTGGCCTAAACCGGCCATGGATTGGGGTTCTAACTCTTTTTCTTCGGTTGTTGGAGCCGTTAAGGACAATTCAAACCAGTTGCTTGTTTAGATATATATATAAACCCATTCTTAGAGTTTCTATAGTTTCCAGTTCATGTTCTAACTCTTCTCTCCTTTTGCTAGGGCCATTGAGCACAACTCAAAGTGTGCACCCATTTGGATTGGCCTAACAGGCTGCGTTTTATGTTCCAACCCCTTCTTATAGTTTCTGTGGTCATTCAAGACGGTTGAAATAGGATATAGTTTCGATTGGACAAACTAAGCACAATTTGTGTTCTTACTCCCTTTTTGTGTGGGTACACGTGTTTAGGCCAATATGAACTGTTCGAAATTTAGATCAGCCTTGCTGGCAATGAACTCTTCTTTCGGTTTCACTATGGCCGGTTTGGACAATTCGTACTACTCGTCGTTGCAATGTTGAATCACCCCAACAACCAATGTTTTGAGAACTGACCTTCTCTCCAGTTTCCAAGGCCGTTGCGGCCCGTCCGTTACCCATTAATGGTTTGAATCAGCCAATTCGGTCGTTGTGTAGTACTGACCACTATTTTCATTTACCATCGCCACTTTTCGTTTACCGGTTTGGATTAGCATAAACTTGCCACGGTTTAGGTTCTAGGGCCATTTGGGGCAATTCAGAATGGTTACACATTTGGATTGTCCCACCAGCTGTGTTTTGAGTTCTGAATCCTTTTCACCATTTCTGTGCCCGTTTAAGACAATCGAAACGTGATGTAGTGTGGATCAGACAAACCAGCCATGTTTTATGTTCCGATTGTTCTCCTGTGTTGTTACGTACGTTTAAGACACTGCAAACCAATTTGTAGCTGGGACTTGCCTAATCAACCTCGATTTTGGTTCCATCTCTTTAATCTGGGTTTCTATGCCCTCTCCTAGAACACTCCATACCTTCTGGGGGTTGAATTATCCTTACACCCACGTCGTGAGTTTTAACTTATTTTGGGTTTCCCGGCCCCTTCCGCCGGCTCAAACTTGTGAACGGTTTGGTTCATCCTAACTGGCCGTTCTTTGAGTTCTAACTTCCCTTTTCAAGTAACTATGGCCGTTTGAGATTCACCGATTTGGATCGGCTTAAATCTGCCATGGTTGAGGTTCTAACACTTTTTCTTCGATTGTTGGGTCCGTTAAGGATAATTGAAACCGGTTACTCATTTGCATATAATAATAAACCAAACCGGCCATGTTTTTCAATCTCTTCTAAGGGTTTTTCAATTCCAACTCTTCTCTCCGGTTGCTAGGGCCGTTGAGGACGACTCAAAATGTTTGCTAATTTGGATTGGCCTAACTGACCATGTTTTACATTCCAACCCTTTATTACAATTTCTATAGTTGTTCAAGACAGTCAAAATAGTCTACAGGTTTGATCGGACAAACTGGGCACGCTTCGTGTTCTAACTCCCTTTCTGTGCCGGTACGCGTGTTTAGGTTGATACGAACCTTTGAGTTGGCCTAACCGGCAAAGAACTCTTCTTTTGGTTTCTCTACCCCCATTTTGGAAAATTTGTATTACCCGTTGCTACGTTGCATCACCCCAACCGCTAATGCTTTAAGATATGACCTTCTTTCGGGTTTCCAAGGCCGTTACGGCCCCATCCAGTACCTGTTAATGGTTTGAATCAGCCAACCCGGCCATCGTGGTTAGTGCTGACCACTATTTCCGTTCTCTCCGTTTGGCAATGTTCAGAATGGTTACACGTTTGGATTGCCCTAACCTGATGTGTTTTTGAGTTTGAGTTCTTTTTACAGTTTCTGTGCCCATTTTGGACAATCAAGATGTGTTGAAGTCTGGATTGGACAAACCAGCCATGTTTCATGTTCTGCTTTTAGCACCGGGATCCGCCTAACCAGCCATGATTTTTGTTCCAACCCCTTCTTTGCCCTCCTAGGACTATCCATACCTACTACGGGGCTGAATCATCCTCATTACCCATGTCGTGAGTTCTAACTTATTTTGGGTTTCCTAGGCTCCTTTGGCCCATTCAAACCTGTGAACAGTTTGGTTCCAGCCTGACTGGCCCATTCCTTGAGATCCCTTTTCAGGTTCCCATGCTCGTTTGCAGTTCACCAATTGAGATTGGCCTAAACCGGCCATGGATTGGGGTTCTAACTCTTTTTCTTCGGTTGTTGGAGCCGTTAAGGACAATTCAAACCACTTGCTTGTTTAGATATATATATAAACCCATTCTGCCATGTTTTTTAGTTCTAACACTTCTTAGAGTTTCTATAGTTTCCAGTTCATGTTCTAACTCTTCTCTCCTTTTGCTAGGGCCATTGAGGACAACTCAAAGTGTGCACCCATTTGGATTGGCCTAACAGCCTGCGTTTTATGTTCCAACCCCTTCTTATAGTTTCTATGGTCATTCAAGACGGTTGAAATAGGATATAGTTTCGATTGGACAAACTAAGCACAATTTGTGTTCTTACTCCCTTTTTGTGTGGGTACACGTGTTTAGGCCAATATGAACTGTTAGAAATTTGGATCACCCTTTCTGGCAATGAACTCTTCTTTCGGTTTCACTATGGCCGGTTTGGACAATTCGTACTACTCGTTGCAATGTTGAATCACCCCAACAACCAATGTTTTGAGAACCGACCTTCTCTCCAGTTTCCAAGGCCGTTGCGGCCCGTCCGTTACCCATTAATGGTTTGAATCAGCCAATTCGGTCGTTGTGTAGTACTGACCACTATTTTCATTTACCATCGCCACTTTTCGTTTACCGGTTTGGATTAGCATAAACCTGCCATGGTTTAGGTTCTAGGGCCATTTGGGGCAATTCAGAATGGTTACACATTTGGATTGTCCCACCAGCTGTGTTTTGAGTTCTGAATCCTTTTCACCATTTCTGTGCCCGTTTAAGACAATCGAAACGTGATGTAGTGTGGATCAGATAAACCAGCCATGTTTTATGTTCCGATTGTTCTCCTGTGTTGTTACGTACGTTTAAGACACTGCAAACCAATTTGCAGCAGGGACTTGCCTAATCAGCCACGATTTTTGTTCCATCTCTTTAATCTGGGTTTCTATGCCCTCTCCTAGAACACTCCATACCTGCTACGGGGTTGAATTATCCTTACACCCACGTCGTGAGTTTTAACTTATTTTGGGTTTCCCGGCCCCTTCCGCCGGCTCAAACTTGTGAACGGTTTGGTTCAGCCTAACTGGCCGTTCTTTGAGTTCTAACTTCCCTTTTCAAGTAACTATGGCCGTTTGAGATTCACCGATTTGGATCGGCTTAAATCTGCCATGGTTGAGGTTCTAACACTTTTTCTTCGATTGTTGGGTCCGTTAAGGATAATTGAAACCGGTTACTCATTTGCATATAATAATAAACCAAACCGGCCATGTTTTTCAATCTCTTCTAAGGGTTTTTCAATTCCAACTCTTCTCTCCGGTTGCTAGGGCCGTTGAGGACGACTCAAAATGTTTGCTAATTTGGATTGGCCTAACTGACCATGTTTTACATTCCAACCCTTTATTACAATTTCTATAGTTGTTCAAGACAGTCAAAATAGTCTACAGGTTTGATCGGACAAACTGAGCACGCTTTGTGTTCTAACTCCCTTTCTGTGCCGGTACGCGTGTTTAGGTTGATACGAACCTTTGAGTTGGCCTAACCGGCAAAGAACTCTTCTTTTGGTTTCTCTACCCCCATTTTGGAAAATTTGTATTACCCGTTGCTACGTTGCATCACCCCAACCGCTAATGCTTTAAGATATGACCTTCTTTCGGGTTTCCAAGGCCGTTACGGCCCCATCCAGTACCTGTTAATGGTTTGAATCAGCCAACCCGGCCATCGTGGTTAGTGCTGACCACTATTTCCGTTTTCTCCTGCTCCTTCACCAGTTTGAATCGGCCTAAACCTGCCATGATTTGTGTTTTAGGACCGTTTGACAATGTTCAGAATGGTTACACGTTTGGATTGCCCAACCTGATGTGTTTTTGAGTTTGAGTTCTTTTTACAGTTTCTGTGCCCATTTAGGACAATCAAGATGTGCTGAAGTCTGGATTGGACAAACCAGCCATGTTTCATGTTCTGCTTTTAGCACTGGGATCCGCCTAACCACCATGATTTTTCTTCCAACCCCTTCTTTGTCCTCCCATGACTATCCATACCTACTACGGGGCTGAATCATCCTCATTACCCATGTCGTGAGTTCTAACTTATTTTGGGTTTCCTAGGCTCCTTTGGCCCATTCAAACCTGTGAACAGTTTGGTTCAGCCTGACTGGCCCATTCCTTGAGATCCCTTTTCAGTTCCCATGCTCGTTTGCAGTTCACCAATTGAGATTGGCCTAAACCGGCCATGGATTGGGGTTCTAACTCTTTTTCTTCGGTTGTTGGAGCCGTTAAGGACAATTCAAACCAGTTGCTTGTTTAGATATATATATAAACCCATTCTGCCATGTTTTTTAGTTCTAACACTTCTTAGAGTTTCTATAGTTTCCAGTTCATGTTCTAACTCTTCTCTCCTTTTGCTAGGGCCATTGAGGACAACTCAAAGTGTGCACCCATTTGGATTGGCCTAACAGCTGCATTTTATGTTCCAACCCCTTCTTATAGTTTCTATGGTCATTCAAGACGGTTGAAATAGGATATAGTTTCGATTGGACAAACTAAGCACAATTTGTGTTCTTACTCCCTTTTGTGTGGGTACACGTGTTTAGGCCAATATGAACTGTTAGAAATTTGGATCAGCCTTGCTGGCAATGAACTCTTCTTTCGGTTTCACTATGGCCGGTTTGGACAATTCGTACTACTCGTTGCAATGTTGAATCACCCCAACAACCAATGTTTTGAGAACCGACCTTCTCTCCAGTTTCCAAGGCCGTTGCGGCCCGTCCGTTACCCATTAATGGTTTGAATCAGCCAATTCGGTCGTTGTGTAGTACTGACCACTATTTTCATTTACCATCGCCACTTTTCGTTTACCGGTTTGGATTAGCATAAACCTGCCACGGGTTAGGTTCTAGGGCCATTTGGGGCAATACAAAAGGGTTACACATGTGGATTGTGCCACCACCGTGTTTTGAGTTCGAATCCTTTTCACCATTTCGTGCCCGTTTAAGACAATCGAAACGTGATGTAGTGTGGATCGACAAACCAGCCATGTTTTATGTTCCGATTGTTCTCCTGTGTTGTTACGTACGTTTAAGACACTGCAAACCAATTTGCAGCTGGGACTTGCCTAATCAGCCACGATTTTTGTTCCATCTCTTTAATCTGGGTTTCTATGCCCTCTCCTAGAACACTCCATACCCGCTACGGGGTTGAATTATCCTTACACCCACGTCGTGAGTTTTAACTTATTTTGGGTTTCCCGGCCCCTTCCGCCGGCTCAAACTTGTGAACGGTTTGGTTCATCCTAACTGGCCGTTCTTTGAGTTCTAACTTCCCTTTTCAAGTAACTATGGCCGTTTGAGATTCACCGATTTGGATCGGCTTAAATCTGCCATGGTTGAGGTTCTAACACTTTTTCTTCGATTGTTGGGTCCGTTAAGGATAATTGAAACCGGTTACTCATTTGCATATAATAATAAACCAAACCGGCCATGTTTTTCAATCTCTTCTAAGGGTTTTTCAATTCCAACTCTTCTCTCCGGTTGCTAGGGCCGTTGAGGACGACTCAAAATGTTTGCTAATTTGGATTGGCCTAACTGACCATGTTTTACATTCCAACCCTTTATTACAATTTCTATAGTTGTTCAAGACAGTCAAAATAGTCTACAGGTTTGATCGGACAAACTGGGCACGCTCTGTGTTCTAACTCCCTTTCTGTGCTGGTACGCGTGTTTAGGTTGATACGAACCTTTGAGTTGGCCTAACCGGCAAAGAACTCTTCTTTTGGTTTCTCTACCCCCATTTTGGAAAATTTGTATTACCCGTTGCTACGTTGCATCACCCCAACCGCTAATGCTTTAAGATATGACCTTCTTTCGGGTTTCCAAGGCCGTTACGGCCCCATCCAGTACCTGTTAATGGTTTGAATCAGCCAACCCGGCCATCGTGGTTAGTGCTGACCACTATTTCCGTTTTCTACGGCTCATTCACCAGGTTGAATCGGCCTAAACCTTCCATGATTTGTGTTTTAGGACCGTGTGGCAATGTTCGTAATGGTTACACGTTTGGATTGCCCTAACTCGATGTGTTTTTGAGTTTGAGTTCTTTTTACGCTTCGTGCCCATTTAGGACAATCAAGATGTGCTGAAGTCTCGATTGGACAAACCAGCCATGTTTCATGTTCTCCTTTTACCACCTCGGATCTGCCTAACCAGCCATGATTTTTGTTCCAACCCCTTCTTTGCCCTCTCAGGACTATCCATACCTACTACGGGGCTGAATCATCCTCATTACCCATGTCGTGAGTTCTAACTTATTTTGGGTTTCCTAGGCTCCTTTGGCCCATTCAAACCTGTGAACAGTTTGGTTCAGCCTGACTGGCCGATTCCTTGAGATCCCTTTTCAGGTTCCCATGCTCGTTTGCAGTTCACCAATTGAGATTGGCCTAAATCGGCCATGGATTGGGGTTCTAACTCTTTTTCTTCGGTTGTTGGAGCCGTTAAGGACAATTCAAACCATTTGCTTGTTTAGATATATATATATATATAAACCCATTCTGCCATGTTTTTTAGTTCTAACACTTCTTAGAGTTTCTATAGTTTCCAGTTCATGTTCTAACTCTTTTCTCCTTTTGCTAGGGCCATTGAGGACAACTCAAAGTGTGCACCCATTTGGATTGGCCTAACAGGCTGCGTTTTATGTTCCAACCCCTTCTTATAGTTTCTATGGTCATTCAAGACGGTTGAAATAGGATATAGTTTCGATTGGACAAACTAAGCACAATTTGTGTTCTTACTCCCTTTTTGTGTGGGTACACGTGTTTAGGCCAATATGAATTGTTAGAAATTTGGATCAACCTTGCTGGCAATGAACTCTTCTTTCGGTTTCACTATGGCCGGTTTGGACAATTCGTACTACTCGTTGCAATGTTGAATCACCCCAACAACCAATGTTTTGAGAACCGACCTTCTCTCCAGTTTCCAAGGCCGTTGCGGCCCGTCCGTTACCCATTAATGGTTTGAATCAGCCAATTCGGTCGTTGTGTAGTACTGACCACTATTTTCATTTACCATCGCCACTTTTCGTTTACCGGTTTGGATTAGCATAAACCTGCCACGGTTCTAGGGCCATTTGGGGCAATTCAGAATGGTTACACATTTGGATTGTCCCACCAGCTGTGTTTTGAGTTCTGAATCCTTTTCACCATTTCTGTGCCCGTTTAAGACAATCGAAACGTGATGTAGTGTGGAACAGACAAACCAGCCATGTTTTATGTTCCGATTGTTCTCCTGTGTTGTTACGTACGTTTAAGACACTGCAAACCAATTTGCAGCAGGGACTTGCCTAATCAGCCACGATTTTTGTTCCATCTCTTTAATCTGGGTTTCTATGCCCTCTCCTAGAACACTCCATACCTGCTACGGGGTTGAATTATCCTTACACCCACGTCGTGAGTTTTAACTTATTTTGGGTTTCCCGGCCCCTTCCGCCGGCTCAAACTTGTGAACGGTTTGGTTCAGCCTAACTGGCCGTTCTTTGAGTTCTAACTTCCCTTTTCAAGTAACTATGGCCGTTTGAGATTCACCGATTTGGATCGGCTTAAATCTGCCATGGTTGAGGTTCTAACACTTTTTCTTCGATTGTTGGGTCCGTTAAGGATAATTGAAACCGGTTACTCATTTGCATATAATAATAAACCAAACCGGCCATGTTTTTCAATCTCTTCTAAGGGTTTTTCAATTCCAACTCTTCTCTCCGGTTGCTAGGGCCGTTGAGGACGACTCAAAATGTTTGCTAATTTGGATTGGCCTAACTGACCATGTTTTACATTCCAACCCTTTATTACAATTTCTATAGTTGTTCAAGACAGTCAAAATAGTCTACAGGTTTGATCGGACAAACTGGGCACGCTTTGTGTTCTAACTCCCTTTCGTGCCGGGTACGCGTGTTTAGGTTGATACGAACCTTTGAGTTGGCCTAACCGGCAAAGAACTCTTCTTTTGGTTTCTCTACCCCCATTTTGGAAAATTTGTATTACCCGTTGCTACGTTGCATCACCCCAACCGCTAATGCTTTAAGATATGACCTTCTTTCGGGTTTCCAAGGCCGTTACGGCCCCATCCAGCACCTGATAATGGATTCAATCAGCCAACCCGGCCAGCGTGGTGAGGGCTGACCACTTTTTCCGTTTTCTGCGGCTCATTCACCAGTTTGAATCGGCCTAACCCTGCCATGATTTGTGTTTTAGGACCGTTTGGCAATGTTCAGAATGGTTACACGTTTGGATTGCCCTAACCTGATGTGTTTTTGAGTTTGAGTTCTTTTTACAGTTTTTGTGCCCATTTAGGACAATCAAGATGTGCTGAAGTCTGGATTGGACAAACCAGCCATGTTTCATGTTCTGCTTTTAGCAGCTGGGATCTGCCTAACCAGCCATGATTTTTGTTCCAACCCCTTCTTTGCCCTCCCAGTACTATCCATACCTACTACGGGGCTGAATCATCCTCATTACCCATGTCGTGAGTTCTAACTTATTTTGGGTTTCCTAGGCTCCTTTGGCCCATTCAAACCTGTGAACAGTTTGGTTCAGCCTGACTGGCCCATTCCTTGAGATCCCTTTTCCGGTTCCCATGCTCGTTTGCAGTCCACCAATTGAGATTGGCCTAAACCGGCCATGGATTGGGGTTCTACCTCTTTTTCTTCGGTTGTTGGAGCCGTTAAGGACAATTCAAACCAGTTGCTTGTTTAGATATATATATAAACCCATTCTGCCATGTTTTTTAGTTCTAACACTTCTTAGAGTTTCTATAGTTTCCAGTTCATGTTCTAACTCTTCTCTCCTTTTGCTAGGGCCATTGAGGACAACTCAAAGTGTGCACCCATTTGGATTGGCCTAACAGGCCGCGTTTTATGTTCCAACCCCTTCTTATAGTTTCTATGGTCATTCAAGACGGTTGAAATAGGATATAGTTTCGATTGGACAAACTAAGCACAATTTGGGTTCTTACTCCCTTTTTGTGTGGGTACACGTGTTTAGGCCAATATGAACTGTTAGAAATTTGGACCAGCCTTTCTGGCAATGAACTCTTCTTTCGGTTTCACTATGGCCGGTTTGGACAATTCGTACTACTCGTTGCAATGTTGAATCACCCCAACAACCAATGTTTTGAGAACTGACCTTCTCTCCAGTTTCCAAGGCCGTTGCGGCCCGTCCGTTACCCATTAATGGTTTGAATCAGCCAATTCGGTCGTTGTGTAGTACTGACCACTATTTTCATTTACCATCGCCACTTTTCGTTTACCGGTTTGGATTAGCATAAACCTCGCCACGGTTTAGGTTCTAGGGCCATTTGGGGCAATTCGTAATGGTTACACATTTGGATTGTCCCACCACCGTGTTTTGAGTTCGAATCCTTTTCACCATTTCGTGCCCGTTTAAGACAATCGAAACGTGATGTAGTGTGGATCGACAAACCAGCCATGTTTTATGTTCCGATTGTTCTCCCGTGTTGTTACGTACGTTTAAGACACCGCAAACCAATTTGGTACCGGGACTTGCCTAATCGCCCACGATTTTTGTTCCATCTCTTTAATCTGGGTTTCTATGCCCTCTCCTAGAACACTCCATACCCGCTACGGGGTTGAATTATCCTTACACCCACGTCGTGAGTTTTAACTTATTTTGGGTTTCCCGGCCCCTTCCGCCGGCTCAAACTTGTGAACGGTTTGGTTCATCCTAACTGGCCGTTCTTTGAGTTCTAACTTCCCTTTTCAAGTAACTATGGCCGTTTGAGATTCACCGATTTGGATCGGCTTAGATGCGCGCTGGTTGAGGTTCTAACACTTTTTCTTCGATTGTTGGGTCCGTTAAGGATAATTGAAACCGGTTACTCATTTGCATATAATAATAAACCAAACCGGCCATGTTTTTCAATCTCTTCTAAGGGTTTTTCAATTCCAACTCTTCTCTCCGGTTGCTAGGGCCGTTGAGGACGACTCAAAATGTTTGCTAATTTGGATTGGCCTAACTGACCATGTTTTACATTCCAACCCTTTATTACAATTTCTATAGTTGTTCAAGACAAATAAAATAGTCTACAAAGTGTTTGATCGGACAACTGGGCACGCTTTGTGTTCTAACTCCCTTTCTGTGCCGGTACGCGTGTTTAGGTTGATACGAACCTTTGAGTTGGCCTAACCGGCAAAGAACTCTTCTTTTGGTTTCTCTACCCCCATTTTGGAAAATTTGTATTACCCGTTGCTACGTTGCATCACCCCAACCGCTAATGCTTTAAGATATGACCTTCTTTCGGGTTTCCAAGGCCGTTACGGCCCCATCCAGTACTTGTTAATGGTTTGGATCAGCCAACCCGGCCATCGTGGGTAGTGCTGAACACTATTTCCGTTTTCTGCGGCTCATTCACCAGCTTGAATCGGCCTAAACTTGCCATGGTTTGTGTTTTAGGACCGTTTGGCAATGTTCGTAATGGTTACACGTTTGGATTGCCCTAACTCGATGTGTTTTTGAGTTTGAGTTCTTTTTACGCTTCGTGCCCATTTAGGACAATCAAGATGTGCCGAAGTCCGGATTGGACAAACCAGCCCATGTTTCATGTTCGCTTTTAGCACCGGGATCCGCCTAACCAGCCATGATTTTTGTTCCAACCCCTTCTTTGCCCTCCCAGGACTATCCATACCTACTACGGGGCTGAATCATCCTCATTACCCATGTCGTGAGTTCTAACTTATTTTGGGTTTCCTAGGCTCCTTTGGCCCATTCAAACCTGTGAACAGCTTGGTTCACCTCGACCGGCCCATTCCTTGAGATCACATTTCAGGTTCCCATGCTCGTTTGCAGTTCACCAATTGAGATTGGCCTAAACCGGCCATGGATTGGGGTTCTAACTCTTTTTCTTCGGTTGTTGGAGCCGTTAAGGACAATTCAAACCAGTTGCTTGTTTAGATATATATATATATAAACCCATTCTGCCATGTTTTTTAGTTCTAACACTTCTTAGAGTTTCTATAGTTTCCAGTTCATGTTCTAACTCTTCTCTCCTTTTGCTAGGGCCATTGAGGACAACTCAAAGTGTGCACCCATTTGGATTGGCCTAACAGGCTGCGTTTTATGTTCCAACCCCTTCTTATAGTTTCTATGGTCATTCAAGACGGTTGAAATAGGATATAGTTTCGATTGGACAAACTAAGCACAATTTGTGTTCTTACTCCCTTTTTGTGTGGGTACACGTGTTTAGGCCAATATGAACTGTTAGAAATTTGGATCAGCCTTTCTGGCAATGAACTCTTCTTTCGGTTTCACTATGGCCGGTTTGGACAATTCGTACTACTCGTTGCAATGTTGAATCACCCCAACAACCAATGTTTTGAGAACTGACCTTCTCTCCAGTTTCCAAGGCCGTTGCGGCCCGTCCGTTACCCATTAATGGTTTGAATCAGCCAATTCGGTCGTTGTGTAGTACTGACCACTATTTTCATTTACCATCGCCACTTTTCGTTTACCGGTTTGGATTAGCATAAACCTGCCACGGTTTAGGTTCTAGGGCCATTTGGGGCAATTCAGAATGGTTACACATTTGGATTGTCCCACCAGCTGTGGTTTGAGTTCTGAATCCTTTTCACCATTTCTCTGCCCGTTTAAGACAATCGAAACGTGATGTAGTGTGGATCAGAAAAACCAGCCATGTTTTATGTTCCGATTGTTCTCCCGTGTTGTTACGTACGTTTAAGACACTGCAAACCAATTTGCAGCTGGGACTTGCCTAATCAGCCACGATTTTTGTTCCATCTCTTTAATCTGGGTTTCTATGCCCTCCTAGAACCCTCCATACCTGCTACGGGGTTGAATTATCCTTACACCCACGTCGTGAGTTTTAACTTATTTTGGGTTTCCCGGCCCCTTCCGCCGGCTCAAACTTGTGAACGGTTTGGTTCAGCCTAACTGGCCGTTCTTTGAGTTCTAACTTCCCTTTTCAAGTAACTATGGCCGTTTGAGATTCACCGATTTGGATCGGCTTAAATCTGCCATGGTTGAGGTTCTAACACTTTTTCTTCGATTGTTGGGTCCGTTAAGGATAATTGAAACCGGTTACTCATTTGCATATAATAATAAACCAAACCGGCCATGTTTTTCAATCTCTTCTAAGGGTTTTTCAATTCCAACTCTTCTCTCCGGTTGCTAGGGCCGTTGAGGACGACTCAAAATGTTTGCTAATTTGGATTGGCCTAACTGACCATGTTTTACATTCCAACCCTTTATTACAATTTCTATAGTTGTTCAAGACAGTTAAAATAGTCTACAGGTTTGATCGGACAAACTGGGCACGCTTTGTGTTCTAACTCCCTTTCTGTGCTGGTACGCGTGTTTAGGTTGATACGAACCTTTGAGTTGGCCTAACCGGCAAAGAACTCTTCTTTTGGTTTCTCTACCCCCATTTTGGAAAATTTGTATTACCCGTTGCTACGTTGCATCACCCCAACCGCTAATGCTTTAAGATATGACCTTCTTTCGGGTTTCCAAGGCCGTTACGGCCCCATCCAGTACCTGTTAATGGTTTGAATCAGCCAACCCGGCCATCGTGGTTAGTGCTGACCACTATTTCCGTTTTCTCGCGGCTCATTCACCAGCTTGAATCGGCCTAAACCTCGCCATGATTGGTGTTTTAGGACCGGTTGGCAATGTTCAGAATGGTTACACGTTTGGAGTGCCGTAACCTGATGTGTTTTTGAGTTTGAGTTCCTTTTACAGTTTCTGTGCCCATTTAGGACAATCAAGATGGGCTGAAGTCTGGATTGGACAAACCACCATGTTTCATGTTCTCGCTTTTAGCACCGGGATCTGCCTAACCAGCCATGATTTTTGTTCCAACCCCTTCTTTGCCCTCCCAAGACTATACATACCTACTACGGGGCTGAATCATCCTCATTACCCATGTCGTGAGTTCTAACTTATTTTGGGTTTCCTAGGCTCCTTTGGTCCATTCAAACCTGTGAACAGTTTGGTTCACCCCTCGACCGGCCCATTCCTTGAGATCCCTTTTCGTGTTCCCATGCTCGTTTGCGCTCACCAATTGAGATTGGCCTAAACCGGCCATGGATTGGGGTTCTAACTCTTTTTCTTCGGTTGTTGGAGCCGTTAAGGACAATTCAAACCACTTGCTTGTTTAGATATATATATAAACCCATTCTGCCATGTTTTTTAGTTCTAACACTTCTTAGAGTTTCTATAGTTTCCAGTTCATGTTCTAACTCTTCTCTCCTTTTGCTAGGGCCATTGAGGACAACTCAAAGTGTGCACCCATTTGGATTGGCCTAACAGTCGCGTTTTATGTTCCAACCCCTTCTTATAGTTTCTATGGTCATTCAAGACGGTTGAAATAGGATATAGTTTCGATTGGACAAACTAAGCACAATTTGTGTTCTTACTCCCTTTTTGTGTGGGTACACGTGTTTAGGCCAATATGAACTGTTAGAAATTTGGATCAGCCTTTCTGGCAATGAACTCTTCTTTCGGTTTCACTATGGCCGGTTTGGACAATTCGTACTACTCGTTGCAATGTTGAATCACCCCAACAACCAATGTTTTGAGAACTGACCTTCTCTCCAGTTTCCAAGGCCGTTGCGGCCCGTCCGTTACCCATTAATGGTTTGAATCAGCCAATTCGGTCGTTGTGTAGTACTGACCACTATTTTCATTTACCATCGCCACTTTTCGTTTACCGGTTTGGATTAGCATAAACCTGCCACGGTTTAGGTTCTAGGGCCATTTGGGGCAATTCGTAATGGTTACACATTTGGATTGTCCCACCACCGTGTTTTGAGTTCGAATCCTTTTCACCATTTCGTGCCCGTTTAAGACAATCGAAACGTGATGTAGTGTGGATCGACAAACCAGCCTTGTTTTATGTTCCGATTGTTCTCCTGTGTTGTTACGTACGTTTAAGACACTGCAAACCAATTTGTAGCTGGGACTTGCCTAATCAGCCACGATTTTTGTTCCATCTCTTTAATCTGTGTTTCTATGCCCTCCTAGTACACTCCATACCTGCTACGGTGTTGAATTATCCTTACACCCACATCGTGAGGTTTAACTTATTTTGGGTTTCCCTGCCCCTTCCGCCGGCTCATGCTTGCGAACGGTTTGGTTCACCTAACTGGCCGTTCTTTGAGTTCTAACTTCCCTTTTCAAGTAACTATGGCCGTTTGAGATTCACCGATTTGGATCGGCTTAAATCTGCCATGGTTGAAGTTCTAACACTTTTTCTTCGATTGTTGGGTCCGTTAAGGATAATTGAAACCGGTTACTCATTTGCATATAAAAACCAAACCGGCCATGTTTTTCAATTCAAACTCTTCTAAGGGTTTTTCAATTCCAACTCTTCTCTCCAGTTGCTAGGGCCGTTGAGGACAACTCAAAATGTTTGCTAATTTGGATTGGCCTAACTGACCATGTTTTACATTCAAACCCTTTATTACAATTTCTATAGTTGTTCAATACAGTCAAAATAGTCTACAGGTTTGATCGGACAAACTGGGCACGCTTTGTGTTCTAACTCCCTTTCTGTGCTGGTACGCGTGTTTAGGTTGATACGAACCTTTGAGTTGGCCTAACCGGCAAAGAACTCTTCTTTTGGTTTCTCTACCCCCATTTTGGAAAATTTGTATTACCCGTTGCTACGTTGCATCACCCCAACCGCTAATGCTTTAAGATATGACCTTCTTTCGGGTTTCCAAGGCCGTTACGGCCCCATCCAAGCACTCGTTAATGGTTTGAATCAGCCAACCCGGCCATCGTGGTTAGTGCCGACCACTATTTCCGTTTTCTCGCGGCTCATTCACCAGCTTGAATCGGCCTAAACCTCGCCATGATTTGTGTTTTAGGACCGTTTGGCAATGTTCGTAATGGTTACACGTTTGGATTGCCCTAACTCGATGTGTTTTTGAGTTTGAGTTCTTTTTACGCTTCGTGCCCATTTAGGACAATCAAGATGTGCCGAAGTCCGGATTGGACAAACCAGCCCATGTTTCATGTTCTCGCTTTTAGCACTGGGATCCGCCTAACCAGCCATCATTTTTGTGCCAACCCCTTCTTTGCCCTCCCAGAACTATCGATACCTACTACGGTCCTGAATCATCCTCATTACCCAAGTCGTGAGTTCTAACTTATTTTGGGTTTTCTAGGCTCCCTTGGCCCATTCAAACCTGTGAATGCTTGGTTCAAATTTCGACCGGCCCATTCCTTGAGATCCCTTTTAAGGTTCCCATGCTCGTTTGCAGTTCACCAATTGAGATTGGCCTAACCCGGCCATGGATTGGGGTTCTAACTCTTTTTCTTCGGTTGTTGGAGCCGTTAAGGACAATTCAAACCAGTTGCTTGTTTAGATATATATATAAACCCATTCTGCCATGTTTTTTAGTTCTAACACTTCTTAGAGTTTCTATAGTTTCCAGTTCATGTTCTAACTCTTCTCTCCTTTTGCTAGGGCCATTGAGGACAACTCAAAGTGTGCACCCATTTGGATTGGCCTAACAGTCTGCGTTTTATGTTCCAACCCCTTCTTATAGTTTCTATGGTCATTCAAGACGGTTGAAATAGGATATAGTTTCGATTGGACAAACTAAGCACAATTTGTGTTCTTACTCCCTTTTTGTGTGGGTACACGTGTTTAGGCCAATATGAACTGTTAGAAATTTGGATCAGCCTTTCTGGCAATGAACTCTTCTTTCGGTTTCACTATGGCCGGTTTGGACAATTCGTACTACTCGTTGCAATGTTGAGTCACCCCAACAACCAATGTTTTGAGAACCGACCTTCTCTCCAGTTTCCAAGGCCGTTGCGGCCCGTCCGTTACCCATTAATGGTTTGAATCAGCCAATTCGGTCGTTGTGTAGTACTGACCACTATTTTCATTTACCATCGCCACTTTTCGTTTACCGGTTTGGATTAGCATAAACCTACCACGGTTCTAGGGCCATTTGGGGCAATTCAGAATGGTTACACATTTGAATTGTCCCACCAGCTGTGTTTTGAGTTCTGAATCCTTTTCACCATTTCTGTGCCCGTTTAAGACAATCGAAACGTGATGTAGTGTGGATCAGACAAACCAGCCATGTTTTATGTTCCGATTGTTCTCCTGTGTTGTTACGTACGTTTAAGACACTGCAAACCAATTTGCAGCTGGGACTTGCCTAATCAGCCACGATTTTTGTTCCATCTCTTTAATCTGGGTTTCTATGCCCTCTCCTAGAACACTCCATACCTGCTACGGGGTTGAATTATCCTTACACCCACGTCGTGAGTTTTAACTTATTTTGGGTTTCCCGGCCCCTTCCGCCGGCTCAAACTTGTGAACGGTTTGGTTCAGCCTAACTGGCCGTTCTTTGAGTTCTAACTTCCCTTTTCAAGTAACTATGGCCGTTTGAGATTCACCGATTTGGATCGGCTTAAATCTGCCATGGTTGAGGTTCTAACACTTTTTCTTCGATTGTTGGGTCCGTTAAGGATAATTGAAACCGGTTACTCATTTGCATATAATAATAAACCAAACCGGCCATGTTTTTCAATCTCTTCTAAGGGTTTTTCAATTCCAACTCTTCTCTCCGGTTGCTAGGGCCGTTGAGGACGACTCAAAATGTTTGCTAATTTGGATTGGCCTAACTGACCATGTTTTACATTCCAACCCTTTATTACAATTTCTATAGTTGTTCAAGACAGCCAAAATAGTCTACAGGTTTGATCGGACAAACTGGGCACGCTTTGTGTTCTAACTCCCTTTCTGTGCTGGTACGCGTGTTTAGGTTGATACGAACCTTTGAGTTGGCCTAACCGGCAAAGAACTCTTCTTTTGGTTTCTCTACCCCCATTTTGGAAAATTTGTATTACCCGTTGCTACGTTGCATCACCCCAACCGCTAATGCTTTAAGATATGACCTTCTTTCGGGTTTCCAAGGCCGTTACGGCCCCATCCAGTACCTGTTAATGGTTTGAATCAGCCAACCCGGCCATCGTGGTTAGTGCTGACCACTATTTCCGTTTTCTCGCGGCTCATTCACCAGCTTGAATCGGCCTAAACCTCGCCATGATTTGTGTTTTAGGACCGTTTGGCAATGTTCGTAATGGTTACACGTTTGGATTGCCCTAACTCGATGTGTTTTTGAGTTTGAGTTCTTTTTACGCTTCGTGCCCATTTAGGACAATCAAGTTGTGCTGTAGTTTGGATTGGCCAAACCACCCATGTTTCATGTTCTGCTTTTCCCAGCTGTGTTCTGTCTAACCAGCCATGATTTTTGTTCCAACCCCTTCTTTGCCCTCCCAGACTATCCATACCTACTACGGGGCTGAATCATCCTCATTACCCATGTCGTGAGTTCTAACTTATTTTGGGTTTCCTAGGCTCCTTTGGCCCATTCAAACCTGTGAACAGTTTGGTTCAGCCTGACTGGCCCATTCCTTGAGATCCCTTTTCAGGTTCCCATGCTCGTTTGCAGTTCACCAATTGAGATTGGCCTAAACCGGCCATGGATTGGGGTTCTAACTCTTTTTCTTCGGTTGTTGGAGCCGTTAAGGACAATTCAAACCAGTTGCTTGTTTAGATATATATATAAACCCATTCTGCCATGTTTTTTAGTTCTAACACTTCTTAGAGTTTCTATAGTTTCTATAGTTTCTATAGTTCTAACTCTTCTCTCCTTTTGCTAGGGCCATTGAGGACAACTCAAAGTGTGCACCCATTTGGATTGGCCTAACAGGCTGCGTTTTATGTTCCAACCCCTTCTTATAGTTTCTATGGTCATTCAAGACGGTTGAAATAGGATATAGTTTCGATTGGACAAACTAAGCACAATTTGTGTTCTTACTCCCTTTTTGTGTGGGTACACGTGTTTAGGCCAATATGAACTGTTAGAAATTTGGATCAGCCTTGCTGGCAATGAACTCTTCTTTCAGTTTCACTATGGCCGGTTTGGACAATTCGTACTACTCGTTGCAATGTTGAATCACCCCAACAACCAATGTTTTGAGAACTGACCTTCTCTCCAGTTTCCAAGGCCGTTGCGGCCCGTCCGTTACCCATTAATGGTTTGAATCAGCCAATTCGGTCGTTGTGTAGTACTGACCACTATTTTCATTTACCATCGCCACTTTTCGTTTACCGGTTTGGATTAGCATAAACCTGCCTCGGTTTAGGTTCTAGGGCCATTTGGGGCAATCCAGAATGGTTACACATCTGTATTGTCCTACCGTCTGAGTATTGAGGTCTGAATCCTTTGCACCATTCCTGTGCCCGTTTCAGACAATCAAAATGTGATGTGGTGTGGATCAGACAAACCAGCCATGTTTTATGTTCCGATTGTTCTCCCGTGTTGTTACGTACGTTTAAGACACCGCAAACCAATTTGTACCGGGACTTGCCTAATCAGCCACGATTTTTGTTCCATCTCTTTAATCTGGGTTTCTATGCCCTCTCCTAGAACACTCCATACCCGCTACGGGGTTGAATTATCCTTACACCCACGTCGTAAGTTTTAACTTATTTTGGGTTTCCCGGCCCCTCCCGCCGGCTCAAACTTGTGAACGGTTTGGTTCAGCCTAACTGGCCGTTCTTTGAGTTCTAACTTCCCTTTTCAAGTAACTATGGCCGTTTGAGATTCACCGATTTGGATCGGCTTAAATCTGCCATGGTTGAGGTTCTAACACTTTTTCTTCGATTGTTGGGTCCGTTAAGGATAATTGAAACCGGTTACTCATTTGCATATAATAATAAACCAAACCGGCCATGTTTTTCAATCTCTTCTAAGGGTTTTTCAATTCCAACTCTTCTCTCCGGTTGCTAGGGCCGTTGAGGACGACTCAAAATGTTTGCTAATTTGGATTGGCCTAACTGACCATGTTTTACATTCCAACCCTTTATTACAATTTCTATAGTTGTTCAAGACAGTCAAAATAGTCTACAGGTTTGATCGGACAAACTGGGCACGCTTTGTGTTCTAACTCCCTTTTTGTACTGGTACGCGTATTTAGGTTGATACGAATCTTTGAGTTGGCCTAACCGGCAAAGAACTCTTCTTTTGGTTTCTCTACCCCCATTTTGGAAAATTTGTATTACCCGTTGCTACGTTGCATCACCCCAACCGCTAATGCTTTAAGATATGACCTTCTTTCGGGTTTCCAAGGCCGTTACGGCCCCATCCAGTACCTGTTAATGGTTTGAATCAGCCAACCCGGCCATCGTGGTTAGTGCTGACCACTATTTCCGTTTTCTCGCGGCTCATTCACCAGCTTGAATCGGCCTAAACCTCGCCATGATTTGTGTTTTAGGACCGTTTGGCAATGTTCAGAACGGTTACACGTTTGGATTGCCCTAACCTGATGTGTTTTTGAGTTTGAGTTCTTTTTACAGTTTCTGTGCCCATTTAGGACAATCAAGATGTGCTGAAGTCTGGATTGGACACACCAGCCTTTTTCATATTCTGCTTTTAGCAGCTGGGATCTGCCTAACCAGCCCTGATTTTTGTTCCAACCCCTTCTTTGCCCTCCCAGGACTATCCATACCTACTACGGGGCTGAATCATCCTCATTACCCATGTCGTGAGTTCTAACTTATTTTGGGTTTCCTAGGCTCCTTTGGCCCATTCAAACCTGTGAACAGTTTGGTTCAGCCTGACTGGCCCATTCCTTGAGATCCCTTTTCAGGTTCCCATGCTCGTTTGCAGTTCACCAATTGAGATTGGCCTAAACCGGCCATGGATTGGGGTTCTAACTCTTTTTCTTCGGTTGTTGGAGCCGTTAAGGACAATTCAAACCACTTGCTTGTTTAGATATATATATAAACCCATTCTGCCATGTTTTTTAGTTCTAACACTTCTTAGAGTTTCTATAGTTTCCAGTTCATGTTCTAACTCTTCTCTCCTTTTGCTAGGGCCATTGAGGACAACTCAAAGTGTGCACCCATTTGGATTGGCCTAACAGGTTGCGTTTTATGTTCCAACCCCTTCTTATAGTTTCTATGGTCATTCAAGACGGTTGAAATAGGATATAGTTTCGATTGGACAAACTAAGCACAATTTGTGTTCTTACTCCCTTTTTGTGTGGGTACACGTGTTTAGGCCAATATGAACTGTTAGAAATTTGGATCAGCCTTGCTGGCAATGAACTCTTCTTTCGGTTTCACTATGGCCGGTTTGGACAATTCGTACTACTCGTTGCAATGTTGAATCACCCCAACAACCAATGTTTTGAGAACCGACCTTCTCTCCAGTTTCCAAGGCCGTTGCGGCCCGTCCGTTACCCATTAATGGTTTGAATCAGCCAATTCGGTCGTTGTGTAGTACTGACCACTATTTTCATTTACCATCGCCACTTTTCGTTTACCGGTTTGGATTAGCATAAACCTTCCACGGTTTAGGTTCTAGGGCCATTTGGGGCAATTCAGAATGGTTACACATTTGTATTGTCCCACCACCTGTGTTTTGAGTTTTGAATCCTTTTCACCATTTCTGTGCCCGTTTAAGACAATCGAAACGTGATGTAGTGTGGATCAGATAAACCAGCCATGTTTTATGTTCCGATTGTTCTCCTGTGTTGTTACGTACGTTTAAGACACTGCAAACCAATTTGCAGCTGGGACTTGCCTAATCAGCCACGATTTTTGTTCCATCTCTTTAATCTGGGTTTCTATGCCCTCTCCTAGAACACTCCATACCTGCTACGGGGTTGAATTATCCTTACACCCACGTCGTGAGTTTTAACTTATTTTGGGTTTCCCGGCCCCTTCCGCCGGCTCAAACTTGTGAACGGTTTGGTTCAGCCTAACTGGCCGTTCTTTGAGTTCTAACTTCCCTTTTCAAGTAACTATGGCCGTTTGAGATTCACCGATTTGGATCGGCTTAAATCTGCCATGGTTGAGGTTCTAACACTTTTTCTTCGATTGTTGGGTCCGTTAAGGATAATTGAAACCGGTTACTCATTTGCATATAATAATAAACCAAACCGGCCATGTTTTTCAATCTCTTCTAAGGGTTTTTCAATTCCAACTCTTCTCTCCGGTTGCTAGGGCCGTTGAGGACGACTCAAAATGTTTGCTAATTTGGATTGGCCTAACTGACCATGTTTTACATTCCAACCCTTTATTACAATTTCTATAGTTGTTCAAGACAGTCAAAATAGTCTACAGGTTTGATCGGACAACCTGGGCACGCTTTGTGTTCTAACTCCCTTTCTGTGCTGGTACGCGTGTTTAGGTTGATACGAACCTTTGAGTTGGCCTAACCGGCAAAGAACTCTTCTTTTGGTTTCTCTACCCCCATTTTGGAAAATTTGTATTACCCGTTGCTACGTTGCATCACCCCAACCGCTAATGCTTTAAGATATGACCTTCTTTCGGGTTTCCAAGGCCGTTACGGCCCCATCCAGTACCTGTTAATGGTTTGAATCAGCCAACCCGGCCATCGTGGTTAGTGCTGACCACTATTTCCGTTTTCTCGCGGCTCATTCACCAGCTTGAATCGGCCTAAACCTCGCCATGATTTGTGTTTTAGGACCGTTTGGCAATGTTCGTAATGGTTACACGTTTGGATTGCCCTAACTCGATGTGTTTTTGAGTTTGAGTTCTTTTTACGCTTCGTGCCCATTTAGGACAATCAAGATGTGCCGAAGTCCGGATTGGACAAACCACCATGTTTCATGTTCGCTTTTAGCACCGGGATCTGCCTAACCAGCCATGATTTTTGTTCCAACCCCTTCTTTGCCCTCCCAGGACTATCCATACCTACTACGGGGCTGAATCATCCTCATTACCCATGTCGTGAGTTCTAACTTATTTTGGGTTTCCTAGGCTCCTTTGGCCCATTCAAACCTGTGAACAGTTTGGTTCAAACGACCGGCCCATTCCTTGAGATCCCTTTTCGTGTTCCCATGCTCGTTTGCGCTCACCAATTGAGATTGGCCTAAACCGGCCATGGATTGGGGTTCTAACTCTTTTTCTTCGGTTGTTGGAGCCGTTAAGGACAATTCAAACCACTTGCTTGTTTAGATATATATATAAACCCATTCTGCCATGTTTTTTAGTTCTAACACTTCTTAGAGTTTCTATAGTTTCCAGTTCATGTTCTAACTCTTCTCTCCTTTTGCTAGGGCCATTGAGGACAACTCAAAGTGTGCACCCATTTGGATTGGCCTGACAGGCTGCTCGTTTTATGTTCCAACCCCTTCTTATAGTTTCTATGGTCATTCAAGACGGTTGAAATAGGATATAGTTTCGATTGGACAAACTAAGCACAATTTGTGTTCTTACTCCCTTTTTGTGTGGGTACACGTGTTTAGGCCAATATGAACTGTTAGAAATTTGGATCAGCCTTGCTGGCAATGAACTCTTCTTTCGGTTTCACTATGGCCGGTTTGGACAATTCGTACTACTCGTTGCAATGTTGAATCACCCCAACAACCAATGTTTTGAGAACCGACCTTCTCTCCAGTTTCCAAGGCCGTTGCGGCCCGTCCGTTACCCATTAATGGTTTGAATCAGCCAATTCGGTCGTTGTGTAGTACTGACCACTATTTTCATTTACCATCGCCACTTTTCGTTTACCGGTTTGGATTAGCATAAACCTGCCACGGTTTAGGTTCTAGGGCCATTTGGGGCAATTCAGAATGGTTACACATTTGGATTGTCCCACCATCCTTTTCACCATTTCTGTGCCCGTTTAAGACAATCGAAACGTGATGTAGTGTGGATCAGATAAACCAGCCATGTTTTATGTTCCGATTGTTCTCCTGTGTTGTTACGTACGTTTAAGACACTGCAAACCAATTTGCAGCTGGGACTTGCCTAATCAGCCACGATTTTTGTTCCATCTCTTTAATCTGGGTTTCTATGCCCTCTCCTAGAACACTCCATACCGCCTACGGGGTTGAATTATCCTTACACCCACGTCGTGAGTTTTAACTTATTTTGGGTTTCCCGGCCCCTTCCGCCGGCTCAAACTTGTGAACGGTTTGGTTCAGCCTAACTGGCCGTTCTTTGAGTTCTAACTTCCCTTTTCAAGTAACTATGGCCGTTTGAGATTCACCGATTTGGATCGGCTTAAATCTGCCATGGTTGAGGTTCTAACACTTTTTCTTCGATTGTTGGGTCCGTTAAGGATAATTGAAACCGGTTACTCATTTGCATATAATAATAAACCAAACCGGCCATGTTTTTCAATCTCTTCTAAGGGTTTTTCAATTCCAACTCTTCTCTCCGGTTGCTAGGGCCGTTGAGGACGACTCAAAATGTTTGCTAATTTGGATTGGCCTAACTGACCATGTTTTACATTCCAACCCTTTATTACAATTTCTATAGTTGTTCAAGACAGTCAAAATAGTCTACAGGTTTGATCGGACAAACTGGACACGCTTTGTGTTCTAACTCCCTTTCTGTGCTGGTACGCGTGTTTAGGTTGATACGAACCTTTGAGTTGGCCTAACCGGCAAAGAACTCTTCTTTTGGTTTCTCTACCCCCATTTTGGAAAATTTGTATTACCCGTTGCTACGTTGCATCACCCCAACCGCTAATGCTTTAAGATATGACCTTCTTTCGGGTTTCCAAGGCCGTTACGGCCCCATCCAGTACCTGTTAATGGTTTGAATCAGCCAACCCGGCCATCGTGGTTAGTGCTGACCACTATTTCCGTTTTCTGTGGCTCAGTCACCAGCTTGAATCGGCCTAAACCTGCCATGATTTGTCTTTTAGGACCGTTTGGCAATGTTCGTAATGGTTACACGTTTGGATTGCCCTAACTCGATGTGTTTTTGAGTTTGAGTTCTTTTTACGCTTCGTGCCCATTTAGGACAATCAAGATGTGCCGAAGTCCGGATTGGACAAACCACCCATGTTTCATGTTCTCGCTTTTAGCACCGGGATCCGCCTAACCACCATGATTTTTGTGCCAACCCCTTCTTTGCCCTTCCAGGACTATCCATACCTACTACGGGGCTGAATCATCCTCATTACCCATGTCGTGAGTTCTAACTTATTTTGGGTTTCCTAGGCTCCTTTGGCCCATTCAAACCTGTGAACAGTTTGGTTCAGCCTGACTGGCCCATTCCTTGAGATCCCTTTTCGTGTTCCCATGCTCGTTTGCAGTTCACCAATTGAGATTGGCCTAAACCGGCCATGGATTGGGGTTCTAACTCTTTTTCTTCGGTTGTTGGAGCCGTTAAGGACAATTCAAACCACTTGCTTGTTTAGATATATATATAAACCCATTCTGCCATGTTTTTTAGTTCTAACACTTCTTAGAGTTTCTATAGTTTCCAGTTCATGTTCTAACTCTTCTCTCCTTTTGCTAGGGTCATTGAGGACATCTCAAAGTGTGCGCCCATTTGGATTGCCCTATCAGCCTGCGTTTTATGTTCCAACCCCTTCTTATAGTTTCTATGGTCATTCAAGACGGTTGAAATAGGATATAGTTTCGATTGGACAAACTAAGCACAATTTGTGTTCTTACTCCCTTTTTGTGTGGGTACACGTGTTTAGGCCAATATGAACTGTTAGAAATTTGGATCAGCCTTGCTGGCAATGAACTCTTCTTTCGGTTTCACTATGGCCGGTTTGGACAATTCGTACTACTCGTTGCAATGTTGAATCACCCCAACAACCAATGTTTTCAGAACTGACCTTCTCTCCAGTTTCCAAGGCCGTTGCGGCCCGTCCGTTACCCATTAATGGTTTGAATCAGCCAATTCGGTCGTTGTGTAGTACTGACCACTATTTTCATTTACCATCGCCACTTTTCGTTTACCGGTTTGGATTAGCATAAACCTGCCACGGTTCTAGGGCCATTTGGGGCAATTCAGAATGGTTACACATTTGGATTGTCCCACCAGCTGTGTTTTGAGTTCTGAATCCTTTTCACCATTTCTGTGCCCGTTTAAGACAATCGAAACGTGATGTAGTGTGGATCAGCCAAACCTGCCATGCTTTATGTTCTGCTTGTTCTCCCGTGTTGTTACGTCCGTTTCAGACACTGCAAACCAATTTGCTGCTGGGACTTGCCTCATCAGCCACGATTTTTGTTCCATCTCTTTAATCTGGGTTTCTATGCCCTCTCCTAGAACACTCCATACCTGCTACGGGGTTGAATTATCCTTACACCCACGTCGTGAGTTTTAACTTATTTTGGGTTTCCCAGGCCCCTTCCGCCGGTTCAAACTTGTGAACGGTTTGGTTCAGCTTAACTGGCCGTTCTTTGAGTTCTAACTTCCCTTTTCAAGTAACTATGGCCGTTTGAGATTCACCGATTTGGATCGGCTTAAATCTGCCATGGTTGAGGTTCTAACACTTTTTCTTCGATTGTTGGGTCCGTTAAGGATAATTGAAACCGGTTACTCATTTGCATATAATAATAAACCAAACCGGCCATGTTTTTCAATCTCTTCTAAGGGTTTTTCAATTCCAACTCTTCTCTCCGGTTGCTAGGGCCGTTGAGGACGACTCAAAATGTTTGCTAATTTGGATTGGCCTAACTGACCATGTTTTACATTCCAACCCTTTATTACAATTTCTATAGTTGTTCAAGACAGTCAAAATAGTCTACAGGTTTGATCGGACAACCCGGGCACGCTTTGTGTTCTAACTCCCTTCGTGCCGGGTACGCGTGTTTAGGTTGATACGAACCTTTGAGTTGGCCTAACCGGCAAAGAACTCTTCTTTTGGTTTCTCTACCCCCATTTTGGAAAATTTGTATTACCCGTTGCTACGTTGCATCACCCCAACCGCTAATGCTTTAAGATATGACCTTCTTTCGGGTTTCCAAGGCCGTTACGGCCCCATCCAGTACCTGTTAATGGTTTGAATCAGCCAACCCGGCCATCGTGGTTAGTGCTGACCACTATTTCCGTTTTCTCGCGGCTCATTCACCAGCTTGAATCGGCCTAAACCTCGCCATGATTTGTGTTTTAGGACCGTTTGGCAATGTTCGTAATGGTTACACGTTTGGATTGCCCTAACTCGATGTGTTTTTGAGTTTGAGTTCTTTTTACGCTTCGTGCCCATTTAGGACAATCAAGATGTGCCGAAGTCCGGATTGGACAAACCACCATGTTTCATGTTCTCGCTTTTAGCACCGGGATCCGCCTAACCACCATGATTTTTGTTCCAACCCCTTCTTTGCCCTCCCAGACTATCCATACCTACTACGGGGCTGAATCATCCTCATTACCCATGTCGTGAGTTCTAACTTATTTTGGGTTTCCTAGGCTCCTTTGGCCCATTCAAACCTCGTGAACAGCTTGGTTCAAATCGACCGGCCCATTCCTTGAGATCCCTTTTCGTGTTCCCATGCTCGTTTGCGCTCACCAATTGAGATTGGCCTAAACCGGCCATGGATTGGGGTTCTAACTCTTTTTCTTCGGTTGTTGGAGCCGTTAAGGACAATTCAAACCACTTGCTTGTTTAGATATATATATAAACCCATTCTGCCATGTTTTTTAGTTCTAACACTTCTTAGAGTTTCTATAGTTTCCAGTTCATGTTCTAACTCTTCTCTCCTTTTGCTAGGGCCATTGAGGACAACTCAAAGTGTGCACCCATTTGGATTGGCCTAACAGGCGGCGTTTTATGTTCCAACCCCTTCTTATAGTTTCTATGGTCATTCAAGACGGTTGAAATAGGATATAGTTTCGATTGGACAAACTAAGCACAATTTGTGTTCTTACTCCCTTTTTGTGTGGGTACACGTGTTTAGGCCAATATGAACTGTTAGAAATTTGGATCAGCCTTGCTGGCAATGAACTCTTCTTTCGGTTTCACTATGGCCGGTTTGGACAATTCGTACTACTCGTTGCAATGTTGAATCACCCCAACAACCAATGTTTTGAGAACCGACCTTCTCTCCAGTTTCCAAGGCCGTTGCGGCCCGTCCGTTACCCATTAATGGTTTGAATCAGCCAATTCGGTCGTTGTGTAGTACTGACCACTATTTTCATTTACCATCGCCACTTTTCGTTTACCGGTTTGGATTAGCATAAACCCGCCACGGTTTAGGTTCTAGGGCCATTTGGGGCAATTCAGAATGGTTACACATTTGGATTTTCCCACCACCGTGTTTTGAGTTCGAATCCTTTTCACCATTTCTGTGCCCGTTTAAGACAATCGAAACGTGATGTAGTGTGGATCAGACAAACCAGCCATGTTTTATGTTCCGATTGTTCTCCTGTGTTGTTACGTACGTTTAAGACACTGCAAACCAATTTGCAGCTGGGACTTGCCTAATCAGCCACGATTTTTGTTCCATCTCTTTAACCTGGGTTTCTATGCCCTCTCCTAGAACACTCCATACCTGCTACGGGGTTGAATTATCCTTACACCCACGTCGTGAGTTTTAACTTATTTTGGGTTTCCCGGCCCCTTCCGCCGGCTCAAACTTGTGAACGGTTTGGTTCAGCCTAACTGGCCGTTCTTTGAGTTCTAACTTCCCTTTTCAAGTAACTATGGCCGTTTGAGATTCACCGATTTGGATCGGCTTAAATCTGCCATGGTTGAGGTTCTAACACTTTTTCTTCGATTGTTGGGTCCGTTAAGGATAATTGAAACCGGTTACTCATTTGCATATAATAATAAACCAAACCGGCCATGTTTTTCAATCTCTTCTAAGGGTTTTTCAATTCCAACTCTTCTCTCCGGTTGCTAGGGCCGTTGAGGACGACTCAAAATGTTTGCTAATTTGGATTGGCCTAACTGACCATGTTTTACATTCCAACCCTTTATTACAATTTCTATAGTTGTTCAAGACAAATAAAATAGTCTACAGTTTGATCGGACAACCGGGCACGCTTTGTGTTCTAACTCCCTTTCGTGCCGGGTACGCGTGTTTAGGTTGATACGAACCTTTGAGTTGGCCTAACCGGCAAAGAACTCTTCTTTTGGTTTCTCTACCCCCATTTTGGAAAATTTGTATTACCCGTTGCTACGTTGCATCACCCCAACCGCTAATGCTTTAAGATATGACCTTCTTTCGGGTTTCCAAGGCCGTTACGGCCCCATCCAGTACCTGTTAATGGTTTGAATCAGCCAACCCGGCCATCGTGGTTAGTGCTGACCACTATTTCCGTTTTCTCGCGGCTCATTCACCAGCTTGAATCGGCCTAAACCTCGCCATGATTTGTGTTTTAGGACCGTTTGGCAATGTTCGTAATGGTTACACGTTTGGATTGCCCTAACTCGATGTGTTTTTGAGTTTGAGTTCTTTTTACGCTTCGTGCCCATTTAGGACAATCAAGATGTGCCGAAGTCCGGATTGGACAAACCACCATGTTTCATGTTCTCGCTTTTAGCACCGGGATCCGCCTAACCACCATGATTTTTGTTCCAACCCCTTCTTTGCCCTCCCAGACTATCCATACCTACTACGGGGCTGAATCATCCTCATTACCCATGTCGTGAGTTCTAACTTATTTTGGGTTTCCTAGGCTCCTTTGGCCCATTCAAACTCGTGAACAAGCTTGGTTCCCTCGACTGGCCCATTCCTTGAGATCCCTTTTCAGGTTCCCATGCTCGTTTGCAGTTCACCAATTGAGATTGTCCTAAACCGGCCATGGATTGGGGTTCTAACTCTTTTTCTTCGGTTGTTCGAGCCGTTAAGGACAATTCAAAACAGTTGCTTGTTTAGATATATATATAAACCCATTCTGCCATGGTTTTTAGTTCTAACACTTCTTAGAGTTTCTATAGTTTCCAGTTCATGTTCTAACTCTTCTCTCCTTTTGCTAGGGCCATTGAGGACAACTCAAAGTGTGCACCCATTTGGATTGGCCTAACAGGCTGCGTTTTATGTTCCAACCCCTTCTTATAGTTTCTATGGTCATTCAAGACGGTTGAAATAGGATATAGTTTCGATTGGACAAACTAAGCACAATTTGTGTTCTTACTCCCTTTTTGTGTGGGTACACGTGTTTAGGCCAATATGAACTGTTAGAAATTTGGATCAGCCTTGCTGGCAATGATCTCTTCTTTCGGTTTCACTATGGCCGGTTTGGACAATTCGTACTACTCGTTGCAATGTTGAATCACCCCAACAACCAATGTTTTGAGAACCGACCTTCTCTCCAGTTTCCAAGGCCGTTGCGGCCCGTCCGTTACCCATTAATGGTTTGAATCAGCCAATTCGGTCGTTGTGTAGTACTGACCACTATTTTCATTTACCATCGCCACTTTTCGTTTACCGGTTTGGATTAGCATAAACCTGCCACGGTTTAGGTTCTAGGGCCATTTGGGGCAATTCAGAATGGTTACACATTTGGATTGTCCCACCAGCTGTGTTTTGAGTTCTGAATCCTTTTCACCATTTCTGTGCCCGTTTAAGACAATCGAAACGTGATGTAGTGTGGATCAGACAAACCAGCCATGTTTTATGTTCCGATTGTTCTCCTGTGTTGTTACGTACGTTTAAGACACTGCAAACCAATTTGCAGCTGGGACTTGCCTAATCAGCCACGATTTTTGTTCCATCTCTTTAATCTGGGTTTCTATGCCCTCTCCTAGAACACTCCATACCTGCTACGGGGTTGAATTATCCTTACACCCACGTCGTGAGTTTTAACTTATTTTGGGTTTCCCGGCCCCTTCCGCCGGCTCAAACTTGTGAACGGTTTGGTTCAGCCTAACTGGCCGTTCTTTGAGTTCTAACTTCCCTTTTCAAGTAACTATGGCCGTTTGAGATTCACCGATTTGGATCGGCTTAAATCTGCCATGGTTGAGGTTCTAACACTTTTTCTTCGATTGTTGGGTCCGTTAAGGATAATTGAAACCGGTTACTCATTTGCATATAATAATAAACCAAACCGGCCATGTTTTTCAATCTCTTCTAAGGGTTTTTCAATTCCAACTCTTCTCTCCGGTTGCTAGGGCCGTTGAGGACGACTCAAAATGTTTGCTAATTTGGATTGGCCTAACTGACCATGTTTTACATTCCAACCCTTTATTACAATTTCTATAGTTGTTCAAGACAGTCAAAATAGTCTACAGGTTTGATCGGACAAACTGGGCACGCTTTGTGTTCTAACTCCCTTTCTGTGCTGGTACGCGTGTTTAGGTTGATACGAACCTTTGAGTTGGCCTAACCGGCAAAGAACTCTTCTTTTGGTTTCTCTACCCCCATTTTGGAAAATTTGTATTACCCGTTGCTACGTTGCATCACCCCAACCGCTAATGCTTTAAGATATGACCTTCTTTCGGGTTTCCAAGGCCGTTACGGCCCCATCCAGTACCTGTTAATGGTTTGAATCAGCCAACCCGGCCATCGTGGTTAGTGCCGACCACTATTTCCGTTTTCTCGCGGCTCATTCACCAGCTTGAATCGGCCTAAACCTCGCCATGATTTGTGTTTTAGGACCGTTTGGCAATGTTCGTAATGGTTACACGTTTGGATTGCCCTAACTCGATGTGTTTTTGAGTTTGAGTTCTTTTTACGCTTCGTGCCCATTTAGGACAATCAAGATGTGCCGAAGTCCGGATTGGACAAACCACCATGTTTCATGTTCTCGCTTTTAGCACCGGGATCCGCCTAACCACCATGATTTTTGTTCCAACCCCTTCTTTGCCCTCCCAGACTATCCATACCTACTACGGGGCTGAATCATCCTCATTACCCATGTCGTGAGTTCTAACTTATTTTGGGTTTCCTAGGCTCCTTTGGCCCATTCAAACTCGTGAACAGCTTGGTTCAAATTTCGACCGGCCCATTCCTTGAGATCCCTTTTCGTGTTCCCATGCTCGTTTGCGCTCACCAATTGAGATTGGCCTAAACCGGCCATGGATTGGGGTTCTAACTCTTTTTCTTCGGTTGTTGGAGCCGTTAAGGACAATTCAAACCACTTGCTTGTTTAGATATATATATAAACCCATTCTGCCATGTTTTTTAGTTCTAACACTTCTTAGAGTTTCTATAGTTTCCAGATCATGATCTAACTCTTCTCTCCTTTTGCTAGGGCCATTGAGGACAACTCAAAGTGAGCACCCATTTGGAATGGCCTAACAGTCGCGTTTTATGTTCCAACCCCTTCTTATAGTTTCTATGGTCATTCAAGACGGTTGAAATAGGATATAGTTTCGATTGGACAAACTAAGCACAATTTGTGTTCTTACTCCCTTTTTGTGTGGGTACACGTGTTTAGGCCAATATGAACTGTTAGAAATTTGGATCAGCGTTGCTGGCAATGAACTCTTCTTTCGGTTTCACTATGGCCGGTTTGGACAATTCGTACTACTCGTTGCAATGTTGAATCACCCCAACAACCAATGTTTTGAGAACTGACCTTCTCTCCAGTTTCCAAGGCCGTTGCGGCCCGTCCGTTACCCATTAATGGTTTGAATCAGCCAATTCGGTCGTTGTGTAGTACTGACCACTATTTTCATTTACCATCGCCACTTTTCGTTTACCGGTTTGGATTAGCATAAACCCGCCACGGTTTAGGTTCTAGGGCCATTTGGGGCAATTCAGAATGGTTACACATTTGGATTTTCCCACCAGCTGTGTTTTGAGTTCTGAATCCTTTTCACCATTTCTGTGCCGGTTTAAGACAATCGAAACGTGATGTAGTGTGGATCAGACAAACCAGCCATGTTTTATGTTCCGATTGTTCTCCTGTGTAACGTACGTTTAAGACACTGCAAACCAATTTGCAGTTGGGACTTGCCTAATCAGCCACGATTTTTGTTCCATCTCTTTAATCTGGGTTTCTATGCCCTCTCCTAGAACACTCCATACCTGCTACGGGGTTGAATTATCCTTACACCCACGTCGTAAGTTTTAACTTATTTTGGGTTTCCCGGCCCCTCCCGCCGGCTCAAACTTGTGAACGGTTTGGTTCAAATTTAACCGGCCGTTCTTTGAGTTCTAACTTCCCTTTTCAAGTAACTATGGCCGTTTGAGATTCACCGATTTGGATCGGCTTAAATCTGCCATGGTTGAGGTTCTAACACTTTTTCTTCGATTGTTGGGTCCGTTAAGGATAATTGAAACCGGTTACTCATTTGCATATAATAATAAACCAAACCGGCCATGTTTTTCAATCTCTTCTAAGGGTTTTTCAATTCCAACTCTTCTCTCCGGTTGCTAGGGTTGTTGAGGACAACTCAAAATGTTTGCTAATTTGGATTGGCCTAACTGACCATGTTTTACATTCCAACCCTTTATTACAATTTCTATAGTTGTTCAAGACAGTCAAAATAGTCTACAGGTGTTTGATCGGACAAACTGGACACGCTTTGTGTTCTAACTCCCTTTCTGTGTTGGTACGCGTGTTTAGGTTGATACGAACCTTTGAGTTGGCCTAACCGGCAAAGAACTCTTCTTTTGGTTTCTCTACCCCCATTTTGGAAAATTTGTATTACCCGTTGCTACGTTGCATCACCCCAACCGCTAATGCTTTAAGATATGACCTTCTTTCGGGTTTCCAAGGCCGTTACGGCCCCATCCAGTCCCTGTTAATGGTTTGAATCAGCCAACCCGGCCATCGTGGTTAGTGCCGA